>CAKZFB020000143.1:0-58859 GCA_936432065.2 Rutpela maculata
ACCATATAACTCTTGGTGGACAGCTTCCCTGCCAGATGTAGCCAGGGTAGTGTTCATGGTGGATCGTTTAAGTTTTAGTTGGTATATTTTGTTTTATCTTTTGGCCTCGACCAATTATTCACTAAATCGGTCGCGAAAGTAATAGCTGTCAAATTTTTGGTTCCAATGTTTCTCTGGGGACTTTGGATTTTGAAAAATGTTTAGGTTGGTACCAATATCTTAAATTGTTTTTAGGTTATGTAGTACTATTTTTAGGTTATGTTGCCGGAAGAATTTCCTGCGGGATGCCGGAAGTAGCGGAAATAGTTTTTAAAATATAATGTCACTGGCACTTTTAAAGTTTTATTGGAAAAAACTAACCGAAAGCGTTCCGGTGGGATTGCTTACACTTGTAGGGCTTGTAAGCGGTTTAGGATGGCCTCTCACACCATCCGTGGGAGTAGTAAAGAAATGACAGTTCTGTGACAATCCCCCCACCACTTTTCAATCCCCCCACCACTTTTCAATCCTCCCCTCCATTTTTCCCCAAGCCCCGCCCAATCCCCTCCACTCTTTCAGAACCCCCCTCCATTTTTTCCCAAGCCCCGCCCAATCTCCCCACCACTTTTCGATCCCCCCCTCTACTTTTCTCCCAATCCCCCCACCAATTTCTCAGAACCCCCCTCCATTTTTCATAAGCCACGCCCCATCCCCTCCACTCTTCCATAACCCCCCTCCATTTTTTCCCAAGCCCCACCCAATCCCCTCCATTCTTTCAGAACCCCCCCCTCCACTTTTCTCTAAGCCACGCCCCACCCCCTCCACTTCCACTTTCTCATAACCCCCCCCACCATAATTAAAACCCCCACCTCCCATCCCTACCGTCATTCAGAATCCCCTCTCCACCTCATCACCTTATCGGAAATGTCATAAGTTAGGCAGTACATATTTTACTACTTTATCATTATGTCCGTCTGTATGGATGTGTATCAGATGTAAAAGTGTATTAAAGGAATACATGAAAATCTATCCCACCATAATTCAAACCTCCCACCTCACATCCCCACCATAATTCTGAACCCCCTTCCCTCCTCATCACCATGGAAGGGGTAATCGGAAATGTCATAGGTTGGGCAGTACATATTTTACCACTGTTCCAAATACTTTATCTGTCTGTGTATGGATGTGTATCATATTAAAAGTGTATTAAAGGAATACATGAAAATCTATCCCACCATCACCCATTGAGAGGAGTGTCATCCTTCCGCCTTCACCTTGTGTCATATTTCAAGATATTTCAAAATATTGCACCATGTTACATCATCTTGCATAATATTATGCAATATTGCATCACATTGCACCATACTTCATATTTTACATCACCATTATCATATTTCAAGATATTTCAAAATATTACACCCTGCTACATCGTATTGCATAATATTACACAATATTGCATCACATTGCACAATATTTCAAAAATTACATCACCATCATCCTATTTCAAGATATTACACCATGTTACATCGTATTGCATAATATTACGCAATATTGCATCACATTACACCATACATTAAATATTACACCACCATTATCCTATTTCAAGATATTTCAAAATTTTGCACCACGTTACATCATCTTGCATAATATGACGCAATATTGCATCACATTGCACCACACTTCAAATATTACATCACCATTACCCTATTTCAAGATATTTCAAAGTATTGCATCATGTTACATCATCTTACATAATATTACGCAATATTGCATCACATTCAACATACTTCAAATATTACATCACCATTATCCTATTTCAAGATATTTCAAAATATTACACCATGTTACATCGTATTGCATAATATTACGCAATATTGCATCACATTGCACGATACTTCAAATATTACATCACCATTATCCTATTTCAAGGCATTTCAAAATATTGCACCATGTTACATCATCTTGCATAATATTACGCAATGTTGCATCACATTGCACCATACTTCAAATATTACATCACCATTATCCTATTCCAAGATATTTCAAAATATTGCACCATGTTACATCATCTTGCATAATATCACGCAATATTGCATCACATTACACCATATTTCAAATATTACATCACCATTGTCCTATTTCAAGGTATTTCAAAATATTGCACCATGTTACATCATGTTGCATAATATTACGCAATATTGCATCACGTTGCACCATACTTCAAATATGACATCCCGTTTATCCCATTTCAAGAAATTTCAATATATTGCAGCATGTTACATCGTATTGCATAATATTACGCAATATTGCATCACATTGCACCATACTTCAAATATTACTTCCCCTTTATCCCATTTCAAGATATCTCAATATATTGCACCATGTTACATCATATTGCATAATATTGCAACACATCGCACCATAGTTCTAATATTACACCACCATTATCCTATTTCAAGATATTTCAAAATATTGCACCACGTTACATCATCTTCCATAATATTACGCAATATTGCATCACATTGCACCATACTTCTAATATTACACCACCATTATCCTATTTCAAGATATTTGAAAATATTGGACCATGTTACATCATCTTGCATAATATTACGCAATATTGCATCACATTGCACCACACTTCAAATATTACACTCCCTTTGAAGATATTTCAATATATTGCACCATGTTACAACATCTTGCATAATATTACGCAATATTTCATCACATTGCAACATACTTCAAATATTACATCACCATTATCCTATTTCAATATATTTCAAAATAATGGACCATGTTACATCGTATTGCATAATATTACGCAATGTTGCGTCACATTGCACCATACTTCAAATATTACACCACCTTTATCCTATTTCAAGATATTTCAAAATATTGCACCATGATACTTACATCATAGAATAATATTACGCAATATTGCATCATATTGCACCATACTTCAAATATTAAAACACCATTATCCCATTTCAAGATATTACACCATGTTACATCATCTCGCATAATATTACACAATATTGCATCACATTGCACCATACTTCAAATATTACACCATCTTTATCCTATTTCAAGATATTTCAAAATATTGCACCATGTTACATCGTATTGCATA
The DNA here is from genome assembly GCA_936432065.2 of Rutpela maculata. Classification (NCBI taxonomy): domain Eukaryota; kingdom Metazoa; phylum Arthropoda; class Insecta; order Coleoptera; family Cerambycidae; genus Rutpela; species Rutpela maculata. Next base: position 3,110 of record CAKZFB020000143.1, read on the forward strand.
ATATTACGCAATATTGCATCATATTGCACCATACATCAAAAATTACATCACCATTATCCTATTTTAAGATATTACATCATGTTACATCGTATTGCATAATATTACCAATATTGCATCACATTACACCATACATTAAATATTACACCACCATTATCCTATTTCAAGATATTTCAAAATTTTGCACCACATTGCACCACACTTCAAATATTACATCACCATTATCCTATTTCAAGATATTTCAAAGTATTGCATCATGGTACATCATCTTGCATAATATTACGCAATATTGCATCACATTGCAACATACTTCAAATATTACATAACCATTATCCTATTTCAAGATATTTCAAAATATTGCACCATGTTACATCATCTTGCATAATATTACGCAATATTGCATCACATTGCACCATACTTCAAATATTACATCACTATTATCATATTTCGAGATATTTCAATATATTGAACCATACTTCAAATATTACACCACCTCTATCCTATTTCAAGACATTTCAAAATATTGCACCATATTGCATAATATCACGCAATGTTGCATCATATTGCACCATATTTCAAATATTACGTCACATTGCGTCACATTTCAGCATATTTCGAAATATTGCGCAATATTGCATCATATTAATTGGATTCTTAATAACTTTATTATTTATGGATGTACAGAAAATTTACCTCTAGTTATTATGTAGGGTAATTTTTTTAATTAATTTTAGTTTTTGTTTCATTAAAAACGGTTAAAGTTTAAGGTAAGGCCCTTTTGACATATTACGGCAAACGATTGTATTCAATATCAACAATACCCACGTAAAATTTTAGATCGATCTGACGTCATAAAGTTGAAATATTGAAGATATACATGATTTAACCGATTTCGCTAATACAGTAGGCATCGTCAGGTTCATTTCCAAAATTTCATTGAAATCCAATGCCATTAACTCGAGGGAAATAAAATTTCATATATGAGAATGTTGTTTCGAGATTTAGGCATTATTAGGTGTACTATTTTGAAAAAATTAAGTAAGGAAATAATGTGCTGCACTTGCAAGCGGATATTATTTGTAAAGAATTGATATGAATATATGATAATGAAAAAAGTGTGGAGGTGTCTTACTTATCTATATTGCTATTTATCACAATAATGAAAGAAGTATTGTCAAGTCACAGTTCGATAGTAATGAAAGAAAGTGCAAACTCATGCCACCAACACCTGTAACCCCCCGGCCCCCATTCCTACCCACTCCAACGGTGACTACCCCAGGGACTGTCCTATTTATATGCATGCATTCATAATCCATATACCGTAAATATTACGCAATTTATTATAATAACATTCCTTTATAAAATTATCAAGACAATAAAATATAACACCGTAGATAAAATATCAAAGCACAGTTGTGTAATCATATAACATAAACAAAGGCTCCTTCATTCAAGATAATGAATACGTTGTCATTAGAAAAACTAGCTATAAATAGAACAATGGATTATTCTTCTCGCAATTTATCAGTTACTATATTATCTCAATAACACTTGAGTAAATAAAACTTATTTTATTTTGATAAAACTTTTATTTTATTACAGCATAAATTTATTATTAATTAAATGAAACTTAGTAACAATAAAATCTCAAATGATTAATAAAAGTTGAGATTAATATAACTTTATTATACTATGCAATGAAGCGTTTAAACAATAGATAACTTGAGATACAGATCTTTTACACGGTGGTCTATACAAATTTAGTATGCTATTGCAGGTACCCATAAACCGAGTTTTAAATGCATTTTCCTTAATGTACATACAATAATTAAAAAGATATATCACGACTAGGCACTCAAATTTTTTTCATCCGGTTACAACACTTCTTGTTTAAAAAAAATTATGCTTTAAAATATTTAATAATTATTATTTCTTTACAAATATCTTAATAAATACTAGGTATTTTAGATGTAAGAGAAAATTAAGAAAGCTACTAAACTGAATGAGAATTTACTCTAATTTCTACAGAAATAATGGTTTCAGATATTTAGTAACTATAAAGCTCACATCCGAACGTTTATGGGATAAAATATTTAGCTCAGATATCTCAGAAACTAAAACACATTTAGTATTATTTACTTAGTCGAGACTTCTATAAAGTGTTTGCTGCAAATACCGTTGGAGGGAGCCACTCACATTATTTACAACTCACCGACACTGTTTGCTTGACTTTATTTGTTAGAATAATGTATTGTATGAATATCTCATAATATTTTAGATTATCCCCTCGGGGTTAAAAAACAAGTATCAGGATCTTATAGGAAACTGAAGATGATGTCATTCACCACAAATATTACTCATAAAAATACATCATTACACGTGATATTATTTCTACATTTTACATTTTCATGTCTAGGTATTGTACAATTTACTATTAAAATAAGAGAATTATTCTTTCCATTAACTTGCATAAACCAAAAACGTGACGTTGAATTGGTTTTATTTTTACATTCTTATCCTCTATATTTGTTAACAAAATGGGTTAATGCAAAGGCAAATTTTAATAAGTGTAGAAATATAAATTTTTCTAAGGTAAGAAGCAACTTCGTGTTTAAAACTTTTTACTAGGATTAACAGATTTCGAGAAAATCACATGCATACTTTTACTTTTATCAGCGATTCATTATTTTTGTGATCATCTATCTAGTGATTTTTCTAAATTATTAATAACTATTGTAGCCGCGAAAAACACTTTTAATTATTTAAACATTATAGAAATTATGATAAAAGTACAACAATTTTCTAGAATTTGCGATGGAAAATGTTTAATTTTGTCAAACGGAATCTAAAGTGATGAAATCCTACTACAAAGAAATTAAACATAATGACATTACCACCGGATTAAATAAAACAGTGTCTTTTAAACATCAAAATGAAGTGCTACATCAAAACGAGATCAATTATACTCATATTCTACAAAATATGGATAACTCCACTCGAAAAAATCAGAGATGGGATAGGTTATCATATAAAACACAGATATATTACCTCATAATGCAGAAACATAGAAAATAATTAAAATTTAGAATAAAAAAGAATATTTCCAGTAAAGAACATTTTATAGCGATACAAAGTTTTTTGAATAGTAATTTAAGTCTGATCTAAATAGATGCGATGTATTATAGGTATTTTAGTTTTTGACGATATTTCACTATTTTTTACCAACGAAGGAGTAGGTTCAACAACGAATGAATGCTGAGAATGCTATCTATACCAGCTATATGGAGGGGGCTGAGAGCGGCTTACTTATGACCGTTGAATATCAGTTGAATTAATTTCAGCCTAAAGTTTTGTTGTTGTGTACTTGTGTTCGAAAATCAAATGACAACGCTTTCGTTTGATCTGGATCAGGAGTAAGCAGTTTTCATATACATATCTTTGGAAAATAATAGCACATACTTTGAATATTTTTTAATTTAAATGCATGCATAAATAAATATTTTGTTTTTTTCAGCGATTTAAGCATGTCTCTACCGTTACCCCGCAGATGTAGTTCATGCGATGGAGATTTGTGTTTGTGTCCCTGGGACGAGGAGCCGTATGTAAAATTTAATGCTTTCTAATATTCTCAGATTTAACAAGGAAGTTTTTTGTCAGAATACACCTCGAGGAAGGGTATATTGCTCAAGGTGAACCTCCAAAATCTCCTCTTCCAGTCATGCTATTAATCCAACCAGAGCCTATCTCTATGGATCAGGAGTAAGTAGTTTTCAAATACATTTTCTTTAAAAAATAATACCACGTACTTATACACCCATTTCGCTTAAAACTAAGTGTGATTTGTTCTAATACTTTGAACACCTTTAATTTAAATGCACACATAAATAAATATTTTGGCTTTTCAGTGATTTAAGCATGTCTCTACCGCTACCTCGCAGATGTAATTCTTGTGATGGAGATTTGTGCTTGTATCCCTGGGACGAGAAGCCGTAAGTAAATTTTAATGCTTTCTAATATTCTCAGATTTAACAAGGAAGTTTTTTGTCAGAATACACCTTGAGGAAGGGTATATTGGTCAAGGGGGACCTTCACCACCACCATCACCACCATCACCACCACCACCATCACCACCACCACCACCTACAAAACCATAGATATATGTGTACTTCTACTAAATATATGCATATATATTTAGTAGCACTTATTACTATATGTATTCTAATTATGTAATTTAGTCATGGATTGATAACATAGAAATAGTGTGACGTTGTGGCCTCATCTATCATCAGTATTAATAAATTAATTTGAAAATAACACTTCAGTATTTATTTGAGCAACAGTGAAGACAGTCATAATGTCGGATTCTAGTATTGAAAATTATTCATTTTCATTCACTTCACCATGTTAATCTCCTTATTGGAAATATGTGGATAGTATTCTTGTAAATTGTAGAGAGAAAATTAAACAGGAGAAACAACTAATCAACGAAGTAAAATATTCATTATCAAATTCTACTCTACAAGTCTCGACAGGAATAAGCGGTGCTAGAGGTTTCGAGCCATCAGTCAGACTTATCAGTTCAACTGATGTAATTTCGCTTATGGATTTGGATTGGTATGATTTTATTGCAAATATTGATATTACACCGGACAATGACAAAGAAAAGGAATTCATTGAAACTGTAATGGAGTTTGAAAATTTTAAAATATCCAGTCAACTATGTATGGATGAACATCTATTATTACTAGAAAGTGGTGATAGTGTTATATATATTAATGATGAGTGTATCAAAGAACTTGTCAAGATTAAACATTTAGTAAATTTTAGATTAGACTTTTTACAGTGTTTAAATTTTAAGAACTTTTATAATAATACTATGCTGTATATTACTAATTTTGATTGTGACAAGGAAACATATGTTGATAAATTAAAAAACCTATGTAATTTAAATAAATGTGAGCAAGCTTACTGTTTACTAGAGTATATAGAATTTAATAAAAATACAATTGTTCTTGATATTGATAGGATGGTGATGTATAATGCTAATTAAAATAAATTTTATGAAATCATCAAGTGTGTGTTTATTTTATAAATACTAAATATAACTAGAAATAAGTGAATATCCAAGTCAGGTTGGCCGAGTGGTCTAAGGCGTCAAATTTAAGCTCTGATTCCCCTATGGGAGCGTGGATTCGAATCCCACACCTGACAAAAAAATGTTTATTTTGTCATTACAACATATTTTATTATTGTCGTTTTCATATAAAATATATTGGTATAGAGCAGAGTGTGAATATGACTGGGAAGTTTGTAATAAAACGCTGTAAAATGTGCTAACAAAAATTTATTTAATAATTCCCATATCTCGTAAAGTATTTACATAAACATCATATTTCATGCCTAGACGCCTGTTCAACCTTATCGCTTCAATCAAGTCATTAGGGTCGGTATCTGAATCCCAATTTAATATATCTTCATTTTTCATTCTCTCAGAAGTTTTTTGATAATCATCAAAAACACTATGCTTGAAACGTCTCAAAACTTGCTGCTCTGACGTCAAATCTACTGCAGACGGCGCTGCTGAGTTTTCTAATTCTTCGTTTGCTTGTATTTTATGTTCAGCAGGAGATGTATACTTTCCTCCAAGTAACGTTATCACCTGTCTATTTTGATTTTTCCTTTCATCTTCAATTGTCTGAGATGGTCGACTAATGCTTTCCGAGGTCACTACCCGGCTATTGGATGGAATATATGGAGCATTGTTGTGCACTTTTTGTAAGTGACTTTTTAAGTTATCCTGTCTTTTAAATGTTTTATTACACAAATCACACTGAAAAGATTTGTTTTTATGAATATTAGCGTGACGGCTTAACCCACTGAACCAAGTGAATGTTGCATTACAGATATTACAGGTATACATGTTTTACGTTTCACTCTATGACATCAACTGATATAACTAGTATGTTATCCCCATTTATCCTTATTATCCTTAATTACCCTTGTTTTATCCTTATTTACCCTTGTTTTATCCCTATTTACCCTCGTTTTACCCTTATTTCCCCTTAATTACCCTTATTTACCCTTAATTACCCTCGTTTTACCCTTATTTATCCTTGTTTTACCCTTATTTACCCTTAATTACCCTCATTTATCCTTGTTTTATCCGTAATTACCCTTGTTTTAGCGGCTAAAACAAGGGTAATTAAGGATAAAAACAAGGATAAATGAGGGTAATTAAGGGTAAATAAGGGTAAAACAAGGATAAATAAGGGTAAAAACGAGGGTAATTAAGGGTAAATAAGGGTAATTAAGGGGAAATAAGGGTAAAACGAGGGTAAATAGGGATAAAACAAGGGTAAATAAGGATAAAACAAGGGTAATTAAGGATAATAAGGATAAATGGGGATAACATACTAGTTATATCAGTTGATGTCATAGAGTGAAACGTAAAACATGTATACCTGTAATATCTGTAATGCAACATTCACTTGGTTCAGTGGGTTAAGCCGTCACGCTAATATTCATAAAAACAAATCTTTTCAGTGTGATTTGTGTAATAAAACATTTAAAAGACAGGATAACTTAAAAAGTCACTTACAAAAAGTGCACAACAATGCTCCATATATTCCATCCAATAGCCGGGTAGTGACCTCGGAAAGCATTAGTCGACCATCTCAGACAATTGAAGATGAAAGGAAAAATCAAAATAGACAGGTGATAACGTTACTTGGAGGAAAGTATACATCTCCTGCTGAACATAAAATACAAGCAAACGAAGAATTAGAAAACTCAGCAGCGCCGTCTGCAGTAGATTTGACGTCAGAGCAGCAAGTTTTGAGACGTTTCAAGCATAGTGTTTTTGATGATTATCAAAAAACTTCTGAGAGAATGAAAAATGAAGATATATTAAATTGGGATTCAGATACCGACCCTAATGACTTGATTGAAGCGATAAGGTTGAACAGGCGTCTAGGCATGAAATATGATGTTTATGTAAATACTTTACGAGATATGGGAATTATTAAATAAATTTTTGTTAGCACATTTTACAGCGTTTTATTACAAACTTCCCAGTCATATTCACACTCTGCTCTATACCAATATATTTTATATGAAAACGACAATAATAAAATATGTTGTAATGACAAAATAAACATTTTTTTGTCAGGTGTGGGATTCGAATCCACGCTCCCATAGGGGAATCAGAGCTTAAATTTGACGCCTTAGACCACTCGGCCAACCTTGACTTGGATATTCACTTATTTCTAGTTATATTTAGTATTTATAAAATAAACACACACTTGATGATTTCATAAAATTTATTTTAATTAGCATTATACATCACCATCCTATCAATATCAAGAACAATTGTATTTTTATTAAATTCTATATACTCTAGTAAACAGTAAGCTTGCTCACATTTATTTAAATTACATAGGTTTTTTAATTTATCAACATATGTTTCCTTGTCACAATCAAAATTAGTAATATACAGCATAGTATATTATAAAAGTTCTTAAAATTTAAACACTGTAAAAAGTCTAATCTAAAATTTACTAAATGTTTAATCTTGACAAGTTCTTTGATACACTCATCATTAATATATATAACACTATCACCACTTTCTAGTAATAAACCACTTTCTAGTAATAATAGATGTTCATCCATACATAGTTGACTGGATATTTTAAAATTTTCAAACTCCATTACAGTTTCAATGAATTCCTTTTCTTTGTCATTGTCCGGTGTAATATCAATATTTGCAATAAAATCATACCAATCCAAATCCATAAGCGAAATTACATCAGTTGAACTGATAAGTCTGACTGATGGCTCGAAACCTCTAGCACCGCTTATTCCTGTCGAGACTTGTAGAGTAGAATTTGATAATGAATATTTTACTTCGTTGATTAGTTGTTTCTCCTGTTTAATTTTCTCTCTACAATTTACAAGAATACTATCCACATATTTCCAATAAGGAGATGAACATGGTGAAGTGAATGAAAATGAATCATTTTCAATACTAGAATCCGACATTATGACTGTCTTCACTGTTGCTCAAATAAATACTGAAGTGTTATTTTCAAATTAATTTATTAATACTGATGATAGATGAGGCCACAACGTCACACTATTTCTATGTTATCAATCCATGACTAAATTACATAATTAGAATACATATAGTAATACGTGCTACTAAATATATATGCATATATTTAGTAGAAGTACACATATATCTATGGTTTTGTAGGTGGTGGTGGTGGTGATGGTGGTGGTGAAGGTCCCCCTTGACCAATATACCCTTCCTCAAGGTGTATTCTGACAAAAAACTTCCTTGTTAAATCTGAGAATATTAGAAAGCATTCAAATTTACTTACGGCTTCTCGTCCCAGGGATACAAGCACAAATCTCCATCACATGAATTACATCTGCGAGGTAGCGGTAGAGACATGCTTAAATCACTGAAAAGTCAAAATATTTATTTATGTGTGCATTTAAATTAAAGATGTTCAAAGTATTAGAACAAATCACACTTAGTTTTAAGCGAAATGGGTGTATAAGTACGTGGTACTATTTTTTAAAGAAAATGTATTTGAAAACTACTTACTCCTGATCCATAGAGTAGAATATGAGTATAATTGATCTCTGGTTGGATTAATAGCATGACTGGAAGAGGAGATTTTGGAGGCTCACCTTGAGCAATATACCCTTCCTCGAGGTGTATTCTGACAAAAAACTTCCTTGTTAAATCTGAGAATATTAGAAAGCATTAAATTTTACATACGGCTCCTCGTCCCAGGGACACAAACACAAATCTCCATCGCATGAACTACTCTGCGGGGTAACGGTAGAGACATGCTTAAATCGCTGAAAAAAACAAAATATTTATTTATGCATGCATTTAAATTAAAAAATATTCAAAGTATGTGCTATTATTTTCCAAAGATATGTATATGAAAACTGCTTACTCCTGATCCAGATCAAACGAAAGCGTTGTCATTTGATTTTCGAACACAAGTACACAACAACAAAACTTTAGGCTGAAATTAATTCAACTGATATTCAACGGTCATAAGTAAGCCGCTCTCAGCCCCCTCCATATAGCTGGTATAGATAACATTCTCAGCATTCATTCGTTGTTGAACCTACTCCTTCGTTGGTAAAAAATAGTGAAATATCGTCAAAAACTAAAATACCTATAACACATCGCATCTATTTAGATCAGACTTAAATTACTATTCAAAAAACTTTGTATCGCTATAAAATGTTCTTTACTGGAAATATTCTTTTTTATTCCAAATTTTAATTATTTTCTATGTTTCTGCATTATGAGGTAATATATCTGTGTTTTATATGATAACCTATCCCATCTCTGATTTTTTCGAGTGGAGTTATCCATATTTTGTAGAATATGAGTATAATTGATCTCGTTTTGATGTAGCACTTCATTTTGATGTTTAAAAGACACTGTTTTATTTAATCCGGTGGTAATGTCATTATGTTTAATTTCTTTGTAGTAGGATTTCATCACTATAGATTCCGTTTGACAAAATTTTTTCATCGCAAATTCTAGAAAATTGTTGTACTTTTATCATAATTTCTATAATGTTTAAATAATTAAAAGTGTTTTTCGCGGCTACAATAGTTATTAATAATTTAGAAAAATCACTAGATAGATGATCACAAAAATAATGAATCGCTGATAAAAGTAAAAGTATGCATGTGAATTTCTCGAAATCTGTTAATCCTAGTAAAAAGTTTTAAACTCGAAGTTGCTTCTTACCTTAGAAAAATTTATATTTCTACACTTATTAAAATTTGCCTTTGCATTAACCCATTTTGTTAACAAATATAGTGGATAAGAATGTAAAAATAAAACCAATTCAACGTCACGTTTTTGGTTTATGCAAGTTAATGGAAAGAATAATTCTCTTATTTTAATAGTAAATTGTACAATACCTAGACATGAAAATGTAAAATGTAGAAATAATATCACGTGTAATGATGTATTTTTATGAGTAATATTTGTGGTGAATGACATCATCTTCAGTTTCCTATAAGATCCTGATACTTGTTTTTTAACCCCGAGGGGATAATCTAAAATATTATGAGATATTCATACAATACATTATTCTAACAAATAAAGTCAAGCAAACAGTGTCGGTGAGTTGTAAATAATGTGAGTGGCTCCCTCCAACGGTATTTGCAGCAAACACTTTATAGAAGTCTCGACTAAGTAAATAATACTAAATGTGTTTTAGTTTCTGAGATATCTGAGCTAAATATTTTATCCCATAAACGTTCGGATGTGAGCTTTATAGTTACTAAATATCTGAAACCATTATTTCTGTAGAAATTAGAGTAAATTCTCATTCAGTTTAGTAGCTTTCTTAATTTTCTCTTACATCTAAAATACCTAATATTTATTAAGATATTTGTAAAGAAATAATAATTATTAAATATTTTAAAGCATAATTTTTTTTTAAACAAGAAGTGTTGTAACCGGATGAAAAAAATTTGAGTGCCTAGTCGTGATATATCTTTTTAATTATTGTATGTACATTAAGGAAAATGCATTTAAAACTCGGTTTATGGGTACCTGCAATAGCATACTAAATTTGTATAGACCACCGTGTAAAAGATCTGTATCTCAAGTTATCTATTGTTTAAACGCTTCATTGCATAGTATAATAAAGTTATATTAATCTCAACTTTTATTAATCATTTGAGATTTTATTGTTACTAAGTTTCATTTAATTAATAATAAATTTATGCTGTAATAAAATAAAAGTTTTATCAAAATAAAATAAGTTTTATTTACTCAAGTGTTATTGACATAATATAGTAACTGATAAATTGCGAGAAGAATAATCCATTGTTCTATTTATAGCTAGTTTTTCTAATGACAACGTATTCATTATCTTGAATGAAGGAGCCTTTGTTTATGTTATATGATTACACAACTGTGCTTTGATATTTTATCTGCGGTGTTATATTTTATTGTCTTGATAATTTTATAAAGGAATGTTATTATAATAAATTGCGTAATATTTACGGTATATGGATTATGAATGCATACATATAAATAGGACAGTCCCTGGGGGAGTCACCGTTGGAGTGGGTAGGAATGGGGGCGGGGGGGGGGGGGGTACAGGTGTTGGTGGCATGAGTTTGCACTTTCTTTCATTACTATCGAACTGTGACTTGACAATACTTCTTTCATTATTGTGATAAATAGCAATATAGATAAGTAAGACACCTCCACACTTTTTCATTATCATATATTCATATCAATTCTTTACAAATAATATCCGCTTGCAAGTGCAGCACATTATTTCCTTACTTAATTTTTTCAAAATAGTACACCTAATAATGCCTAAATCTCGAAACAACATTCACATATATGAAATTTTATTTCCCTCGAGTTAATGGCATTGGATTTCAATGAAATTTTGGAAATGAACCTGACGATGCCTACTGTATTAGCGATATCGGTTAAATCATGTATAGCTTCAATATTTCAACTTTATGACGTCAGATCGATCTAAAATTTTACGTGGGTATTGTTGATATTGAATACAATCGTTTGCCGTAATATGTCAAAAGGGCCTTACCTTAAACTTTATCCGTTTTTAATGAAACAAAAACTAAAATTCATTAAAAAAATTACCCTACATAATAAGTAGAGGTAAATTTTCTGTACATCCATAAATAATAAAGTTATTAAGAATCCAATTAACATGATGCAATATTGCGCAATATTTCGAAATATGTTGAAATGTGACGCAATGTGATGTAATATTTGAAATATGGTGCAATATGATGCAACATTGCGTGATATTATGCAATATGGTGCAATATTTTGAAATGTCTTGAAATAGGATAGAGGTGGTGTAATATTTGAAGTATGGTGCAATATATTGAAATATCTTGAAATATGATAATAGTGATGTAATATTTGAAGTATGGTGCAATGTGATGCAATATTGCGTAATATTATGCAAGATGATGTAATGTGGTGTAATATTTTGAAATATCTTGAAATAGGATAATGGGGAAATAGGATAATAGTGATGTAATATTTGAAGTATCGTGCAATGTGATGCAATATTGCGTAATATTATGCAATACGATGTAACATGGTGTAATATTTTGAAATATCTTGAAATAGGATAATGGTTATGTAATATTTGAAGTATGTTGCAATGTGATGCAATATTGCGTAATATTATGCAAGATGATGTACCATGATGCAATACTTTGAAATATCTTGAAATGGGATAATGGTGATGTAATATTTGAAGTGTGGTGCAATGTGATGCAATATTGCGTAATATTATGCAAGATGATGTAACGTGGTGCAAAATTTTGAAATATCTTGAAATAGGATAATGGTGGTGTAATATTTAATGTATGGTGTAATGTGATGCAATATTGCGTAATATTATGCAATACGATGTAACATGGTGTAATATCTTGAAATAGGATAATGGTGATGTAATTTTTGAAGTATGGTGCAATATGATGCAATATTGCGTAATATTATGCAATACGATGTAACATGGTGCAATATTTTGAAATATCTTGAAATAGGATAAAGATTGTAATATTTGAAGTATGGTGCAATGTGATGCAATATTGTGTAATATTATGCGAGATGATGTAACATGGTGTAATATCTTGAAATGGGATAATGGTGTTTTAATATTTGAAGTATAGTGCAATATGATGCAATATTGCGTAATATTATTCTATGATGTAAGTATCATGGTGCAATATTTTGAAATATCTTGAAATAGGATAAAGGTGGTGTAATATTTGAAGTATGGTGCAATGTGACGCAACATTGCGTAATATTATGCAATACGATGTAACATGGTCCAATATTTTGAAATATATTGAAATAGGATAATGGTGATGTAATATTTGAAGTATGTTGCAATGTGATGAAATATTGCGTAATATTATGCAAGATGTTGTAACATGGTGCAATATATTGAAATATCTTGAAATGAGATAAAGGGAGTGTAATATTTGAAGTGTGGTGCAATGTGATGCAATATTGCGTAATATTATGCAAGATGATGTAACATGGTCCAATATTTTCAAATATCTTGAAATAGGATAATGGTGGTGTAATATTAGAAGTATGGTGCAATGTGATGCAATATTACGTAATATTATGGAAGATGATGTAACGTGGTGCAATATTTTGAAATATCTTGAAATAGGATAATGGTGGTGTAATATTAGAAGTATGGTGCGATGTGATGCAATATTATGCAATATGATGTAACATGGTGCAATATATTGAGATATCTTGAAATGGGATAAAGGGGAAGTAATATTTGAAGTATGGTGCAATGTGATGCAATATTGCGTAATATTATGCAAGATGATGTAATATGGTGCAATATTTTGAAATACCTTGAAATGGGACAATGGTGATGTAATATTTGAAATATGGTGCAATATTTTGAAATATCTTGAAATAGGATAAAGATGGTGTAATATTTGAAGTATGGTGCAATGTGATGCAACATTGCGTAATATGCAATACGATGTAACATGCTGCAATATATTGAAATTTCTTGAAATGGGATAAAGGGGATGTAATATTTGAAGTATGGTGCAACGTGATGCAATATTGCGTAATATTATGCAACATGATGTAACATGGTGCAATATTTTGAAATACCTTGAAATAGGACAATGGTGATGTAATATTTGAAATATGGTGTAATGTGATGCAATATTGCGTAATATTATGCAGGATGATGTAACATGGTGCAATATTTTGAAATATCTTGGAATAGGATAATGGTGATGTAATATTTGAAGTATGGTGCAATGTGATGCAACATTGCGTAATATTATGCAAGATGATGTAACATGGTGCAAGTATGTTGCAATGTGATGCAATATTGCGTAATATTATGTAAGATGATGTAACATGATGCAATACTTTGAAATATCTTGAAATAGGATAATGGTGATGTAATATTTGAAGTGTGGTGCAATGTGATGCAATATTGCGTCATATTATGCAAGATGATGTAACATGGTGCAAAATTTTGAAATATCTTGAAATAGGATAATGGTGGTGTAATATTTAATGTATGGTGTAATGTGATGCAATATTGCGTAATATTATGCAATACGATGTAACATGGTGTAATATCTTGAAATAGGATGATGGTGATGTAATTTTTGAAATATGGTGCAATGTGATGCAATATTGTGTAATATTATGCAATACGATGTAGCAGGGTGTAATATTTTGAAATATCTTGAAATATGATAATGGTGATGTAAAATATGAAGTATGGTGCAATGTGATGCAATATTGCATAATATTATGCAAGATGATGTAACATGGTGCAATATTTTGAAATATCTTGAAATATGACACAAGGTGAAGGCGGAAGGATGACACTCCTCTCAATGGGTGATGGTGGGATAGATTTTCATGTATTCCTTTAATACACTTTTAATATGATACACATCCATACACAGACAGATAAAGTATTTGGAACAGTGGTAAAATATGTACTGCCCAACCTATGACATTTCCGATTACCCCTTCCATGGTGATGAGGAGGGAAGGGGGTTCAGAATTATGGTGGGGATGTGAGGTGGGAGGTTTGAATTATGGTGGGATAGATTTTCATGTATTCCTTTAATACACTTTTACATCTGATACACATCCATACAGACGGACATAATGATAAAGTAGTAAAATATGTACTGTCTAACTTATGACATTTCCGATAAGGTGATGAGGTGGAGAGGGGATTCTGAATGGCGGTAGGGATGGGAGGTGGGGGTTTTAATTATGGTGTGGGGGGGGGGTATGAGAAAGTGGAAGGGGGATTGAATAGTGGAGGGGTTGGGGCGTGGCTTAGAGAAAAGTGGAGGGGGGTTCTGAAAGAATGGAGGGGATTGGGTGGTGCTTGGGAAAAAATGGAGGGGGTTATGGAAGAGTGGAGGGGATGGGGCGTGGCTTATGAACAATGGAGGGGGGTTCTGAGAAATTGGTGGGGAGATTGGGAGAAAAGTAGAGGGGGGGATCGAAAAGTGGTGGGGAGATTGGGCGGGGCTTGGGAAAAAATGGAGGGGGGTTATGAAAGAGTGGAGGGGATTGGGCGGGGCTTGGGGAAAAATGGAGGGGGGGATTGAAAAGTGGGGGGGGGATTGAAAAGTGGTGGGGGGATTGTCACAGAACTGTCATTTCTTTACTACTGGAGTAAACGTTCACTCTACTTTGTTGAATCGTATACAATGATCTATAGAGGCTTGCAAATGATTTTCTTTTGTTTTTTTTTGGCATTGGACGTGGGATCCATTAGCCGGCCACTTAATTTTAAAAGGAGGATAACAACAGCGACTAAAAATAAAAGCGATGAAATACACAATACGAATCTAACCTAACACGATTTTAAAGGAAAATTAATAGACCATCAACAGCGAGGGAAGGACAGGGTTACACTCTTCTTGCTCAGGGGCATCAGAGCATTAATAAATAGACACACAGGTAAAGGCCACGAATGGAAGGTATAATACACAAAAGGAAAAACATAAGGATACGAATCTAATCTATGTTCTTTATAGCAGCAAGTTGATGTTATTTAGAAAATTCATTATTTCTTTGTATATACGTATGTTCTTAAGCGACAATATGTGTAACAGATTAGTGGGCAGAGGAAAATATGACATGCTGTGCACACCCAGACAGCACTCGATAGCCTTAGGACAACCACTGGCCATACTTGGAGGATAAGCGGGACGACCTGGGAACGTCCTAAACTAGGTTAATCCCGATTTAGGACCTCCTGTGGATATCCTTTTGGTGCAAATCGGGTTTGCCCATGGATGTCTTCAATGGGATAGCCCATGGTCGTCCATAGGAAGAAAAAGGGACCAATTTGGGTTAAAATCGGGATAACCTACAGATGTCCACAATAGGTATAGTCCGTGGTTGTCTATAGGAAGAAAAAGGGACCAATTTAGGTTCAAATCTGGACAACCACAGACATCCACACATAGTTGCATCTGGTTACCCATAGTATCTACACAGGATCAAAATTGATCTTGTGTAAAATCGTGATCACTGCAGACAATTTAAAATTTGGGGTATACTCACCCTCCTTGCATAATAAATAAATCTCATATTGCAAAAAAATTAACTATCGTAAAAGAGGCATTTGCAAGATATGTGCATTTCCTGAGTAGTGGATAGATTACACAACCTGTAGTTTCAGACTCACTAGGTGAGTATCGCAACATAAGTAATTTGCACCTTGCGAGGAGAGCCATCTAACATGAATTATTGAAACTAGCGCTAAGAAAGAGCTAGCCAATATCCCCATTTTGGCTGTTATTAGGACCATATTTTATAAGTAATGTCTTCCGCCAATAAAATTCATTCGTCACAATGAAATATAATGCAAATATAAACTAAATAAAAAAAATCTCATTTGTACTTTAGGTGAATTTATCAATTATCTTGAATTTGGGACCTACATTAGCCTAACAAGTTGACCTATGGATGGCCCTAGGGATAGCCTTTGGTTATCCCCATATAGGTTTTAAATAATCCTAAAAAGGCTATCCTATAGATAATAATATAGGTTATCCAATGGATATTCCTATTCTGGCTGTTATTAGGACCATATTTTATAAGTAATGTCTTCCGTCAATAAAATGCATTCGTCACAATGAAAATATAATGCAAATAAAAACAAAATAAAAAAATTCTCATTTGTACCTTAGGTGAATTTATCAATTATCATGAATTTGGGACCTACATTAGCCCAACAAGTTGACCTATGGATGGCCCTAGGGATAGCCTTTGGTTATCCCTATATAGGTTTTAAATAGGACATCAATAACCCTAAAGGCTATCCTATAGATAGTCATGTAGGTTATCCAATGGATATCCCTATTTTGGCTGTTATTAGGACCAAAGGATAACCAGTGGACTTCCTATCGACATCCCAAATGAACAATCCATTTATCGGATATACGGGATCATTTTAGGATATCCCGTGGCCATCCTGTGCTGTGTGGGCATATCTGATTCCACAACCCCAATTCTCTTCAAATGTTGCGCATAACAAGCATGACCAAATCTTAATCTGGAGATAGTGGTGATAAACTTTCTGTTTGCTGTTAAATGTCTAAACCAAGGAACCTTAGGGACACTATCCTCAATTTGCGTATAACGGTTGTTTGGATTGTCAATTTTGAATTGTTCATAATATTCACCCCATTTAATAATTATATTATTTTTTGATGAGTTCAAAAGATCAGATAAACACACCTTAAACTTGAGGTTTCTGCCTGTCACTGCGGCCACCTTGGCGAGATTATCCACATGGTCATTACAAGTAATCCCTACATGTGTCTTCACCCAGATAAAATCGACAATAACCTCGCTTTATGCAACTTACAAATAAGTAGTAGTATTCCGAGAATGTAACTATTAGTTCTGTGATCATTAATTAAGGCTGAAGTTTAGTAAGATACTTAAGGAGTCCGTCCAAATTACTGCTCGCTGAACTTTGTTGCGATCCACATAATCTAAGGCTTCCAATATAGCAATAGCTTCACTCACAAACACTGTTATACGAGGTTCTAATTTAATTTTCAGTTCGAAATTTTCAGATGGAATGTAAACGGCGCATCCCGTATATTTCTTAATTTTAGAGCCATCAGTGTATATGTTCCAATGACTGGAGTATATAAATTTTAAGTTGTTTGCTATCAAATTATTCTCAGTGGTGATTTCTGAGTATGATGGGATTAAAATATGAGGTTCATAAAATAGTTCGAGATACTACAGGTTTAGATATATCTGAATATTTGAGGAGTAGATATGACTGTCCACTTACTTCACGGTATCCAGAGCAAAGGGCAGGGGAATTTCTTTTGGACCAATACTTATTTGTTAAATCTTGTGTGTTTAGGTGCGATATCTTAGACACGATCGACAAGTCTTTATATTCGGCTTTTAGAATATATTTCTCGCTAAGTAGTTGTCTGCGAAGCATCAGGGGTTGTTCTGTAGCTTCGGCATGTAATAGAACTAGTGGGGTCGATCCCATGGCACCCAGGCAGATACGCAAAGCTTTGTTCTGAACAGTATCAAGGCGTTTTAAAACAGAATTACTAGCGGATCCATATAAGCTGGAACTATAATCTATAATTGAACGAATGTACGACCTGTAAAATAGAATAAGTGTATTAGGGTCAGCGCCCCACCATGTTTTACAAATCATTTTTAAGAAATTAATGCCTTTTTCGCATTTGGCTACAATATGGTCTATGTAAGTACCCCAATTCAGCTTTTTATCTAAGGTAATGCCCAGATACATAATTTGATTTTTATAAGGATAGGAGTGATTACCTAATTTTAATTCATTTATATGAGGGTTATTGTGTCTTGTAAATATACTCGTCACCGATTTTTCAACGGAAATTTCGAATCCATGATCAAAGAACCAATTCTGCAGGAGGCCAGCGGTATTACTTAGCTTATTAATGCAGGTGTGTAATTTCTTGTGTATAGTATAAAAACAAAAATCATCTGCATATTGAATGATGCTACAGGAGGTATTTATGTTATATAAAATTGTACGCTTATTACCAAGACTTAGTCGTAACAAACCCTCACAGGCATATCACATTACATGATAACGACTTCTCTTATTAATTGCTTATCTTCAAGATATCATATTACACCTTTGTTTCTCATAACTTGTGCAGACTGCAGAACTGCAATTCCCTTGTTCTATATTTTGCTTACTCAATTGCCTGGTGAATCTGCATTAACATTTGTTTCGCGTCTACAAACGCACAATGCGAAAATGCACGCTGCAGTGCAAAAACAAAATTTAACTTCGGAGCAAAGAACCGCGCAAACAAACCTGATTGAAACTATGACATTAAATAATTTGTTAACGGGTCTAGAACCAAATCTAGGCAGAATAATACGTGCCAGTAACCCTCCGACTATAATGAACGCAATTATTAGAATTCGTAGAGAGCTACAACTCTCTTATTTTGAACAGCAAAAATTCCCAAAAAATAGTCCGGTCAAAAATCCAGTAATTCAACAAAAGCGACCACAAGGTCCCAATTTGCAACAAAAGTTTTGTTCCTTCTGTAAACGGAATGGACACGTAATAAGCGAATGCCGCACGAGGCAACAGTCTCAAAACTTCCAGAGACCAAGTTTCCAAGGAAACCCAGACTCACAAAATTTTTCTCATCAAAACTTCGCACAACCTAGTAATAATCAATTTAGTCAGAGGACATTCCCTCAAAATAATCAGCCAAATCAATCACAGCAAAACAGGCCCTCAGCCATAAGGCCGGACCCTAATTATATGCAACAGCGACCATCAGCCTAACCCAAATTTTAATCGCTTTAACCAGCAAAAAGCTCATCATTTGAATTACGAACCTTATGAAAATTATGACAATCAATGTAACTATAATCAATATAACGACTACTCATTCGATGATTACCAAAATTACCAAATTCAAAATGAATCGTACGAAAATTATAATTTTGAAACCAACCAAAATTTCCAGGAGAATTATACTGCTAATTCTCAGAGCGAGCAATACGAGGATTATACTGCTAACCCTCAGGATTTTTACTAAGGTTTGGACCAACCAACAGATCCTCCCAACGAGGAATTCGAACCAATTACGGAGCTAGAAACTCAAATTCAAGCTATGAACCTCAACGACAATATCGACCCCATGCTGAACTTCCCAGAACAAAAGTTCATGTAAATACGCTTTCTCGTACTTCCATTAATCGTAAACTCAAAAAATCTTTATTATATGAAAGACGGGAAATTCAAAATTTTGATTGACACAGGTGCAGATATATCAATTTTTAAACCTAAAACAGCTGAAAATTATAGACGTAGATACCCTGAAAATGTGATTATACAAGGTATTACTGATCAAAAATTTTACATCAACGAATCCGTTCTCATCCCCTTTTCAGATGAGTCACACAAGGTTTATATCTATAATGTAGATATAGATTTTGATGGACTATTAGGCGCAGACTTTCTAGAACATTATGAATGTCGAATAGACTTTAAAAATAAACAGCTAGTCACAAATTTTAAAACTTTACCATTATTTAAAGTTACGGAAGATATAGCTACAGAAAATCTACCTTTACGACCAACTGCAAATTCTACTATAAAAAATCAAAATTTAGACATCACAAAAAATCAAAATATAAGCATCACCAAAAATCAAAAAGTAGACAACGAAAAGAATGCAATCCCTATTGAATCACATATGAACAAGATTTTCACATTAAGAGGATAATCTGTGCTAGGACAAATAATATTTTCATTGATATATATGAAAAAGGTTTATACGGGTGGACGTGCCCCTTTGACCAATGAAATATGCCGTCTACGTAAACAGGAGGAGATTAACAAAATTGTGTAATATATAAGAAATACTTCAAATATATTTCTGTCGTACAGAGTCGAATTTCGCGTTGGGTGCACAAGAATTTTTATTTAAAGTAATTTGAGTAGGAAAACTGAATGCGGTTGTAGTGATTCCTTAGGCAGTGGTTTTTAATTAAAAGAAAAACTATCTGTAGATACATAATGTAAATGTACAGTGTACAGGATGTCCTAGTTAACGCGTTATGTCCGATTTTCTCGGTAGTTTTTTCCGGGGAATCGATGCCGCTAAGAAACATATAATTAAACATCAAAGAAGAATTGATCGGATTATTTATGTTCTTAATTGACTATTAAAGGAATAAATTAAAAAAAGGCATGTAAATTTTAAATATCACTTCCGGTTTACATGGCAATGGCGTTCTTTTTAATAATAATAATAATAATAATATATTTATTAACCTTTTCTGCCATACAATAGAATGGATAAGGTAAGTCAGTAATTATATTGTATAAAAAATACATGAATGTATAAAAACAAAATATAGTAAAAAACAAACAAATGATAGCATAATACAAAACATTTGATAAAAAAAACAAAATATCAATACGCAAAATATACATACAAACATAAAAAGAAACATATAGTACAGGAAATCAGGAAATAGAATATTAATTACTTCCACATCCAGTGGAAGTATAGTAACAAAAAATTTTTGAAAATTTTTATTGTTCAAATAGGCTTAGACTGTCACGAAACGTCGCCATTTTAAGTTTCAGCGTAAAAAAATGTCTGTCTGTCTGTCGGTCTAACTTTTTTGTGCGCACGATTACTCTGGAACCGTTTAAGATATTGACTTGAAATTTGGTACACGTATGTACTTTAACGGGATCTGGAACTAAATTATATTTTCATCTTATTCCATCGAAGGATTGGGGTGTAAATTGAGGTGAATGGGGAGGTAAACAGGTAAATCAAGCAGGTAAGAGTTCGTAAAATTGGTATTTAGTATATATGAGAACCTAAGGTCTCAAAAAAATTTTTGACATTAGCTACCCCCATTACGACCCCTACCCCTAACCCCCATTTTTTAAGGGGACGAAAAAAAAGTGTGATTTAGTGTATGTACAAGAACCAAAAACTTCAAAATATTTTTTTACTTCATAGGCCAAGAATTTTTATTGAAAAATTACCAAAAATCCTTGCTATGTTGGGGTGATTTCTATTACGAATAACTGGCAAAATAAGGATACATATATTACTTCCACATCCAGTGGTAGTACAGTAACGACAAAAATTTTTTTAAAAATTTTTATTGTTTAAATAGGCTTAGAATGTCATGAAACGTCGAGATTTTAAGTTTGAGCGAAAAAAAATTTCTGTCTGTCGGTCTGTAACTTTTTTTTTGTGCACACGTTTACTCTGGAACCGTTTGAGATATTGACTTGAAATTTGGTACGCATATGTACTTTAATGAAATCTAGAACTAGATTATATTTTCATCTTGTTCCGCCGAAGGATTGGGGGGTAAATTGGGGTAAATAGGTAAATCAAGCAGGTAAGAGTTCATAAAATTTGTATTTACTATATACAAGAGAAGCTAAGGTCTCAAAAAAAATTTTGGCATTAGCCACCCCCATTACCACCCCCACCCCCACCCCATTATTAAAGAGGATGGAAAAAAATTTTGATTTAATGTGTGCACAAGAACCAGAAACCTCAAAATATTTTTTTACCTTATCCACCCCCACTACCCTATCACCACCCCCACCCCACTACCAATGTGGGGGTTTTTATGGGTTTTTGAGGTAGACGATTTCAAATATTATATTATTAAACAATTATTTCCACATACAACATTTTATCGTTGTGAGTGACTTGGATAGAAAATCTGGATGTGGAAGTAGTGATTCCTTGGGCAGCGGTTTTTTTTTAATTGTTAAATTAGTGTACAATATCGATAATTCTATCATTTACAATTGAAATTAAAATTTTGTGGACATGCCTATTGAAAGTCGCATTTCGGAGATATGAACTTTACTTTGCTTTTTTTTAAAGGAACACTCCATATATGTACCATTTGAAACGCCATAAAAAAAGCTTTGTATTTATAATATAATACATGGTGCTTATCTTAAACAAATTTTGTCTAATTTACTATAAATTTACAATTTATCAAATTAGCCATGGAAAACAAAAGTATGTAAATTAAAATAAACAATATGTTAGTTCTGTCTAATTTCACTTTATTTTAAATAAAATGGAGAATTTCAATAATTGATACAGTGTGTTTCACTTGAAATGGTAACACCCCCAATAACTTTTTTATTTTTTTTTTCCGATTTGAATCACATTTTACTTAAGTATAGAACAAATTAGTATCTACTTATGACCAGAAAAACATTCGCCTCCTACGGTACCAAAGCCACCTGCGGTACCAAAATATGTGGAGAAAATCGGAAAACCATATTAGGCATTTTTTTATCGGAAAATTTTGTTAATAAAACTTGTTCAGAATTGCCCAAAATGGCCAAAATTTAAACAAAATTAAAAAATGAAAAACTTGAAACTTTAAAAATTTTGAAAATAATTATTTAAAAAAAAACTGTAAATTGCTTTACAACTACCTGGCAGCTTGGGTTTAATTTCAAATAAAATTGTCATAGTACAGTTTTCTAAACGAAAAAACCCATTAAAATGATATTTTTGGACTTGGACATTATTTTAATAAAAATTTATATATTTTTTATTTTGATTAAATTCTGGACTTAAGGTTTCTGAACAATTCTGAACAAGTTTCATTGACAAAATTTTCCAATAAAAATATGCCTAATATGATTTTTTGATTTTATCCGCATATTTTGGTAACGCAGGTGGCTTTGCATTTGTAGGCGGTGAATTTTTTTCTGGTCATAAGTAGATCCTAATTTGTTCTATACTTAAGTAAAATTTGATTCAAATCAGAAAAACAAATTAAAAAGTGAAATACACTGTATATATTTTTCGGACTACCATGACTTAATGTAAGAAAATATAAAACTTCATATCTACTATAGTTTTTAAGAAAAATACTGTGTCATATATCATTGAAAAGATTTTTCTATGGCCTTTCAAATGGTGTAAAAATATATGGGGGTGTTCTATTTAAAAAAACCAAGGTAAAGCTCATATCTCCGAAATTCGACTTGTTTGAATTGTTTTACTGAAATGATGTTTGGAAAATACATGTGATATCTCATAACTTTTATTTTTGAACTTATTTACGTAACTCCAAAAATAAAGAAGTTAAATGAGGTTCTAACGTTTGCACAACCACCTTGACTATAATAAGGAACTTTAGTCTAGTTAATATAAAAAACACGTTCTCAAATAAATTAAACATGTTCTGATAGGACATATTAATAATACAAATTTTTTGTTTTTATGTCTTTGGTGTTTTTCAAAAAAATTGCCGCCCTTGGATTTTGCCTCTATAGGCCCCC
Organism: Rutpela maculata; assembly: GCA_936432065.2. Taxonomy (NCBI): domain Eukaryota; kingdom Metazoa; phylum Arthropoda; class Insecta; order Coleoptera; family Cerambycidae; genus Rutpela; species Rutpela maculata. The sequence continues at coordinate 27,040 of CAKZFB020000143.1, forward strand.
CCCCGCCCTAAATCCGCCACTGACAGCGCTCCGTCAGAAACCCTAAAATACCTACATGCATGTTTGGAGCATATTTAATGTCCGATATATCAAAAAATATTACAACTAGATCTATCAATCTTCATATGTTTGAAATTAGGGATAAAGGATCTAAAAGAATATGTAAAAATATACAGGGTTTTCATTTAAAAAGCAACCTTCATTGTTATATCACGTGACATATGCAAGCAATTGTTTTTTAATTGCATTTAAAAAAATATGTATACAACCCTACAACTCTTATACAAAACTTTTTTTAATCTCCAATAATAACATAAATAAAGGGGGGTCAAAATATAGTTATAATACGCCCGCTGTCTTGGATTCCTAAATTTTTACCAAAAATTCGTAACCCGCATCCCCGAAAATCCCCAGATATCGATTTTCATTCGAATGGGACCACAGATGACGAAATTCGTCCGCCATCTTGGATTCCTAAATTTTGAACAAAAATTCGTAACCCGCATCCCCGACAACCCTGAGGTATCGATTTTCAGCCAAATAGGACCATAGATGACGAAATTCGTCCACCATCTTGGATTCCTAAATTTTGACCAAAAATTCGTAACCCGCATCCCCGACAACCCCGAGGTATCGATTTTCAGTCGAATAGGACCATAGATGACGAAATTCGTCCGCCATCTTGGAGTCTTAAATTTTGACCAAAAATTCGTAACCCGTATCCCCGAAAACCCCCAGATATCGATTTTCAGTCGAATAGGACTATAGATCGCGAAATTCGTCCGCCATCTTGGAGTCCTAAATTTTGATCAAAAATTCATAACCCGCATCCCCGAAAACCCCCAGATATCGATTTTCAGTCGAATAGGTCCATAGATGACGAAATTCGTCCGCCATCTTGGATTCCTAAATTTTGACCAAAAATTCGTAAACCGCATCCCCGAAAATCCCCAGATATCGATTTTCATTCGAATAGGACCACAGATGACGAAATTCGTCCGCCATCTTGGATTCCTAAATTTTGAACAAAAATTCGTAACCCGCATCCCCGACAACCCTGAGGTATCGATTTTCAGCCAAATAGGACCATAGATGACGAAATTCGTCCACCATCTTGGATTCCTAAATTTTGACCAAAAATTCGTAACCCGCATCCCCGACAACCCCGAGGTATCGATTTTCAGTCGAATAGGACCATAGATGACGAAATTCGTCCGCCATCTTGGAGTCTTAAATTTTGACCAAAAATTCGTAACCCGTATCCCCGAAAACCCCCAGATATCGATTTTCAGTCGAATAGGACTATAGATCGCGAAATTCGTCCGCCATCTTGGAGTCCTAAATTTTGATCAAAAATTCATAACCCGCATCCCCGAAAACCCCCAGATATCGATTTTCAGTCGAATAGGTCCATAGATGACGAAATTCGTCCGCCATCTTGGATTCCTAAATTTTGACCAAAAATTCGTAACCCGTATCCCCGAAAACCCCCAGATATCGATTTTCAGTCGAATAGGACTATAGATCGCGAAATTCGTCCGCCATCTTGGAGTCCTAAATTTTGATCAAAAATTCATAACCCGCATCCCCGAAAACCCCCAGATATCGATTTTCAGTCGAATAGGTCCATAGATGACGAAATTCGTCCGCCATCTTGGATTCCTAAATTTTGACCAAAAATTCGTAAACCGCATCCCCGAAAACCCCCAGATATCGATTTTCAGTCGAATAGGACCATAGATGACGAAATTCGTCCGCCATCTTGGATTCCTATAAATATCTTAGCAGTATGAGATTCCTCGGAAAACCTACGTCAGACTGGATTTTGAACCATAAACTTATCTCAGAAACTACCGTGAAAACCGAGCATAGCGCGTTGACTGGGACACCCTGTACATTTTGCTTGGTAATAATTTCGAATAAAAACTATATAACTATAATAATAACTAAAAACCGAATTCAAATTTTCATAATAAAATTTGTAGGAGTGTTTATACAAAACGGTCCTCTCTATTTGGCACCTTTTATTTATGTATTAACATTTTCAAGAATTTTATCTATTAAGTCATTCCTGTAAGATAAAATAATTTATAAATAAATTTAAGATTACAATTACCAGAACTGCTAAATGCTTCCCTGGCAAGCATTCATTCGCGTCTGGTCTCCATGACAAGTTCCTCCCTAAAGTCTGAGAGCGTGTAAAGCTATGCGAATGCCGAGGCGAGTGCCATCTATTGACGGCAAAATTGGAAACTATTTATTGAATCTATGTTTGAAAATTAAGAGGTTATATTTTATCCACGTAATTAATTAAGGACTATCTAGGGCGTCACGTTTTCGTTTTTTGTAAATTCCAATTTTTCGACGTCAATTTTTTCGTTGATCACGTGTTTTTGATTAAAACAAAAAATTAAAAACGTGACGAACTAGAATATATATTTTAATACATACGTACAAAATTTGAAGTTTCTATCTTCAAAAATAAGCCGAATAATTCGTTTCTTCATTTCACTGACCGCAAATTATACTCTTAAAATGTAACTTGCAAAACACCGAAGCTATACTGTTAACCCAGGAAAATGAAAAGGTACGCCTACCAAATGCTCTTGAAAAAATCGATAACAACGGAAAATTTCTAACATCAATATTTAACGCTAACGCGATACCGAAAACTGTAAACTTTTCTAACCTTAATCTGGAACCGGTAGAAAAATTCAAGGCAATTTTTAATGCAAACTATCAAGAGCCGGATTCCCAACATAAGAACAGAAATTTCGAAATTAAAAATAATTTAATTCCTTATGAGCCACATACCGAAAAAATAACTAAACTGAAACGTAATTTGGCTAACACTAATGCCGAACCAGATATACAGGAAAAAGTAAAAATCTCAGATTTGACCTACACTGTTGTTAACCTACGAAGAATTAACATTTCCGATACAAAACCGTACTCTATAGATACACCCAAGCCGACAATTTCAATTTTTAACATTTCAAAAAACGATTCGAAATCACAACTGAAAATAAAAACACCTAACATAGTTTCAAAACCTTCATTTCAAATCGGCAACGAAATATCTCGCAAACCGAAAATTCGGAAAATGAATAAAATTCTAAGAAACATTCGAACAATTTCTTGCAATCAAAATAAAAATAAAGTTCATATACTACACATACACATGAACATAAGAGAACAAAATTTATTTTTAGCATCTATGAAAGCAATAGCAAAAATTGTAGAATTTTCAAACCTAAAATTCGAGCCTATTCAAAAATTCAAATCTACAGTCGGGCCCGCTTATAACGAGTACACCTTATAACGAGCATTCGGTTTTAACGAGTAATTTCCATAGATACAAAAAATCATCCATTAAGCTCAACACAATTTCAGTTCGGATATAACGAGCTCGGATATAACAAGCGCTTTTGTTATAACGAGTAATATTTTTCTAATAAGTTGCTGAATATGTTTACTTACAACGAGCACCTTTGTAGGGATGACGGAGATTCTCTGCGGCTGCGATTACAACGAGGACTCGATGATTCATTGGAGAATTAACTTTGTTTATAACGAGTGATATTAGCGAGGATATTAGTTCATACGAAGTTAGTTCTTGGAACGCTGCCATTTGACGGACACTGACTTAATAGTAGTCGGTAGGGATTGCATTACCGGTTAACCGGTTAACCGGTTAACCGGTTATTAGGACAAAAAACACATGACGATAATTACCGGTAATTTTAATTTTTTACCGGTTATTTCGGTAAATTCTGAACTTACGATATGTCACGTATTCAACGTTTCTATTTATGTCACTGACTAGTATTCACTAAATACAGAGTGACTGTCCCAACACCGAGCACTTGTAACACTAAATAAATAATATTATAAAAAGTAAACTCCAAACACCAAGCCCTAAGAAATACAAGAGAGACATTGACAATATCTTACGACAGAAAATTGAATATTTCACTGCCGCAAATATCCGTGGAATACATTTAGAAGTATGTTATTACCAATTCTTATTAACTTATCGACCCACCAATATCGATTGAGGAAGGGCATTTTCAGCTGGTGGTATTCTATGCACAAATATCAGACGACTAACATATATAGCTTTGAAAAACTAACCCTTTTAACAGGCTATTTTTAAAAAATATTGTATTTTTAGATTAGGTATTCAGTAAATGCCCTATTTGAGTTTATGTTTATAATTTTTGTTATTTAAGTGGATATTTTTGTTATTTACAGAATAATTAGTTATTTAAATTTATTTCATTTATATTTTTTCTTTTTGATAAATTAACTCCTATATAAAAAAGTCACATTTTTGTCACTTTGACATCGATAAAAAAGGTGCACCGTTTTTTATCACCGATAAAAATGCCTATTCCTCAAAAGCAGAGTACACCTAGTAGTCGCACGTCACTTTGAAATCTGTACTGTCAGCTATAATTTTTAAGTATTGTGGAAACTATACTGTACGTTTTTGGAAAATTATAATTATTTTTAATAAATTATTGTTGTTCGTTCACATTCATATGCTGTCGTTAATTTATCTTGCCAAAAAACACTCGAGCTTTTCTTTTATGGATAAATTTCTTTTTAACTCAAAATTTTGCCACTCAGTAATTTTGCTCGAAAAACTGACATTTGACAAAATCATTCGACCTCCGGTCTCGTGATTTTTTCATGTCAGTTCTTCTTATAAAATCACTGATTGGCAAAATTATTTCATTACAAAGAGAAATTTATCCAATAAAAAAAAGCTCTAGTGATTTTACTGTCGATAAAAAACCTTTTGTTTGTTCATTATATCACATATAAGTACGTATATAAAAATGTTTTTTGTTAAATTTAGATAATTTTATATATGGAAAAAGACAATTGCCATTTTCGCCACCCTATCATCCATTCTAAAAATTACCGGTAAATACCGGTTAACCGGTTATTTACATTTTTATTTACCGATTTACCGGTTATTAAAATTTCCGGTAAATTGCAATCCCTAGTAGTCGGTGCTTTGAGGGCGGTAGATATGAAACGTCGGTGCTTTTATTGTATCGAAACAGTGACTCGTTATTATATTATGAGTAGTAGGTAGATGTAATGTTTTTAGGAAGTTATGCACATAATTTAGCCAATGCGTGACGGTCGGGTCTTTACTATTTACTCAGTGATTTGTCATCAATCGCCGATGTTCGTTGATTTATATAACAGCCATGACCTGTAAGAGAAAGTCCCTTACATTAGAGAACAAAATAAAAATAATTGATGCTATTGCCAGTGGCATATCTAATGCCGATGTGTGTAAAAATTACAAATTATCCAGTTCGACTGTTTCTACTGTCTGGAAAAACCGGGATAAAATTAGAGGATCTTTAAATTCAAATATTTCAAAGTTAAAACAAATCCGGAAACCAGCGAAAAAGCAAGTTGATCAGGCATTGCTTGAGTGGTTTAAGCAGAAAAGAATCCAAAACATACCCATAACTGGGCCCATATTGCAAGAAAAAGCAGAACAATTTCCTAAATTATTTTCCCCTAATAATGAGGCGACTGTGTGCTCGAAAAGCTGGATAGACCGTTTATAGATGTATATGTAACCGTTTAAGACTACATACCTATAGACGTGCGTACCGGTTGTAACGAGCGTACTCGTTATATTAGGACCCAATAAAAATTGTCTATAACGAGTATATTCGTTATAACCGGATCCATTAAAAAACCGTTTATAACGAGCGTTCGGATCCCAGACAGCACCGTATAATCTAAGAATATTCTGTAATTATGTAAAAAAGAATAAATATATTCTGATTAATTCTGGAATAATCCTGGAATATATATAAGATAACGGATTATTCTAGTAATATAATTTTAAACATATACCTGGAATATTCAACATGAATATGACAGTAATATTCATTTTGGAATATATATATTCCCTCCTGGGTCAAGAATATTCTAACACTTTGAGAAGGAAAGAATAATATTAATTGTTACTCAACCAAATCAACGTTTTATAAAAGCTTTTAATTTTTTCTGTAAAATGTAACTTATATGCGTGTTATTATTTATTTCAATTAAAAAATATTTAATATGATTATAATGATTATATTATACAATGATGTTATTCCCAGTTTTAAACAAAAGCTCAATCCATATTTTTGTTATCAGGTTATCAGGTTTGAGCAGTGCAGCCAAGGCTAGACTTCAGAAATAAAGCCATGCACATGTATATAGTGTTTTAAACTACCCGCGATTTTTTCCTATTTACGTATGTCATAACATAACCTCAATATCAGAATTTACGTGCTTTAATCGTTTGTTATTGTTGAGATACTTAAGTGTTTCTATGTGTAGCATAAGTGACCCATGAACAATAAGTAAGTACATTAATCTTTTTTATAGGGAAAATTTAACAGGGCATCACGTCACTTGTACATTTTCTTACTTAAATGAAAAGAAAAAGAGAAATACTACTGGTACTGGCGCAGCTTCATATAGAACTTAATAGAACTCCAAAACTCCATTAGACCATAATACTGATGATATAAATCAGAGACAGTTATTACAGTTGAACCAAAGCTTATCAACAAATTCTTCACATTTACAAGAAAGTACTTATGAGTGCATCAGTCAAAATAATTCCCAAACTTTTAATCATAGTACTGCAGGCATCACGAACTTAATAAGTAGTGTTCATTTAGAGAATATTGTTAGAAGTAATGTTTCAAATAGTGGCAGTGAAAGTAAAGTAAATAAGACATAAAACATAAAATTACTATACTTCCATGTACCTGAAGTTTCGAACGTTCACTTGAACGAATTTCATTTGAAAAGGAAAGATATTAAAAATTATAAATCGACTGAGGCGTACCACCTTTACGGTAATATTTAACTTCAAATTTTCAATTCAAATTCGTTCAACTGAACGTTCGAAACTTCAGGTACATATACTTCTTGGAATATGTGACTAGCAAATGATAACCCTCTGTGCTTAGAGGCAATGGACAAATAATTTGTAGTTAGTAACTTTTATTACAAGTTTTCATTTTAATCAATATTTTCTATTATTTTTTGTAAAAAGATATTAATTACCTGTTTGTATTTTTTTTTTCTAGATTGATAGTATGTGTAGATTGGGTGGCGATAATTACAAGGAATGTTCATGCCGTTTTATGTGAAAAGTAATGAGTGATGACTTGGCCAAGCTTTACAGTTTACACAGACACAAAGACAAAAAAGTGTTTTCCAAAACGGCACTTTTCGCAACAGTTACAGGTAATTATTCAACATAATATATTTGTTTGCGGTTCGGATATATACTTGCTTAAATGAGAAACAAGCCTGTAACTCTCTATTTTTTGCACGATTTGAATAATTTTTTTTTTTATGTAGAGTTACAATATTTCTATGTGTAGGTGACATTAATTTGGTTTTAATTTACATACGCGGCCTCCTGCGAAGCGTTTTTTTACCAAAAACAGTAAATCATATTAGCATTTTTTTTTTAAACAGATGATATAATAAATATCCTATTTTAATTTTTTTAATGTAATTTTTTTTTTTTTTGATTTTGATGAAACTTACTATCAAGACATATGGCATGCTGAAGAAGAATCAGTTATTTAAAAAGAAATCTCGAATATGATTTAGTGTTTCTTGGCGAGAGGAATATAACTTTCTAATTCTATTCTGAATTTTGAATACTTTTTTAGAACTCAGGGGTGACACAGGAATTTTCCCAACTCAAAAAAATTTTCTTCAATGAAAATGATGGGCGGGGGGGGGGGGTAAAATTTTTCTCGAATTTTCCCAACTTGAAGCTTGATTTTCCTAACTCGAACCACAATAAATAAGAATTCCTTCGAAAATAAAAACTGATGGGGGGAGGGGGTAGGAGATGAAGGATAAAGTAAAAACAAATTTTGAATCCTTTGGTTCTTGTACACACGCTAAATCATGGAGGCGTCTAATGCCAAAAAATGTTTTGAAATATTAGCTTTTCTTATATGTACTAAATACCAGTTTTATGGGCTCTTGCTTGATTTACCTATGTACTCCTATTTACCCAATTTACCCCTCAACTCTTCAACGGAATAAGATCAGAATATAATCCTCATTGAAATACATATAATTCAAGTCAATATGTTAAAGGTTCTAGAGTAATTGTGCGTATAAAAAAAAGTTACAGACCGACGGACATTTTTTTTGCTCAAACTTAAAATCTCAACGTTTCATGACATTCTAAGTCTATTTGAGCAATAAAATTTTTCAAATTTTTTTTGCGCTACTATACTTCCAAGTAATTACAAAATACAAAAATATGAGTTGATTCTTGGTTTTACCATTAGCTTTCTTCAATACACAAGTTTAAATTCTAAATAAAAATCCTATAAAATGTTTTCTTTTGTTTTAGAAACAATGAAACGGACAAAGAAGATTAGTCTTAAGATAGATTCAAAATATAAATATATTTATTAAATACTTAATAAATAATTCTGCAATATTATACTTTCAATATTTTATTTTCCCATATTTTTAGAATTTTTAGGAAGAAGGCACTAATATGCTAGGAGTGGAAAGTTTTCAGGTGATCACTGTTATTACTTTACATTTTAATTTTTATATAATTATTTAAATCGAAAAGTAAGATAATCAGATCAAGCTGAAGGAGCTGCTGTAAACAATTGCGAGTGTCTTCCCTTATACAGGTGCATTTTGATGATTAGTTTTATTTCTGCTTTTACCAAAAGTGACCCACATATACCAGAGGACCTGTATACCAGTAGCGGCTGGTGAAATTTCAATATTTTTTTTCTCGTCTGTGGCGCATAGGACCCATACGAAATTTGGGAAATAACATCTGGAGAAGCACTTCTCTAATGACCCCTAAAAATTTTTGAAAATTCGTTGGCCTCCCCTGGGTCTAGGGACTCCTGTTTATTTTTATTTTTCTTTGTCATATGCATTTGACTTTTCATAAAAATACAACAACAGATTTTGAAGTTTATGAAAATATTTTCATTACTAACTGAGATACAACGAATTGAAATATTGTAATTTGTTAAATTGTAAATTACAAAATTTCAGTTCATTGTATTTCAGTTAGTAATGAAAATATTTCCACAAACTTCAAAATCTATTGTTGTATTTTTATGAAAAGTCAAATGCATATGACAAAAAAAAAATAAAAAAAAACAGGAGTCCCTAGACCCAGGGGAGGCTAACGAATTTTCAAAAATTTTTTCGCAAACTGCTTTTTCAAAAATTTTTAGTGATCATTAGAGAAGTGCTTCTCTAGATGTTATTTCCCAAATTTCGTATGGGTCCCATGCGCCACAGACGAGAAAAAAATTTTGAAATTTCACCAGCCGCCACTGCTGTATACATTCTCACGGGAATATTCCTGAAACCAGCCTAAGGGAATATCCTATATAAACCTAGATTATTCCAGGAATATAAATATATATTCCTGGCAAAAGCTGTGAATATTCCTGGATTATTCTTGGAATAATTTGGTAATATTCTTAAAGGAATAATCTAGGTTTATGTAGGATATTCCCATTGGCCGATTCTAAGAATATTCCCTGGAGAATTTATATATTCACGGCCTATTCTAAGAATGATTCTTTATTCTCAAGAGTATATTCCAGGAATATTCTAAGATTATATTGTGCTGTCTGGGATGTAGCGAGCACTTTTTTTTGTCACCTACACACTCGTTATAAGCGGGCCCGACTGTATATTTAAGCTTTATTAGCGATACCAGGTTTTGTCTGAATCGGATTTCGACACTGAAAAATATGCTAACAAATAATACATTAATCTTTACAAACATAAACAATTTTCAAAAGTATTTAATAAACATTTTTACATCCAAATAAAATTCTTTCCAGTAAAATAAGTTATTCAAAACAAATTATCTTACGTTAAAGTCAAAAACTTTTCTATATTAAAAAATAAAGTATTTCAAAATTACATGATATATTATCTCAATAACATCACCCTGTAGATTAATATCTTTATTTTTCGTTCACTTCTACTAAAAAAAAAAAAAATGTTTATTTTCCTTTAATTGAGTTGTAACAATAATGGAAATAGAAAATAAAATACCTTAACTCTTAATCTTATCGATTAAACAAAAGGTGACTTAAAGAAAATGTATAAATTAAATTCGAAGAAATTCTAACAAGCACATTTATACTTCCCACAGAAGCACGTCTTGTATGTTTATCAATTAAACATTTTATCAAGAATTGCAGGACATCTAATACTCTAGTTTTGTATTGTATTCGCTATAATGTTTCATTACACGCGCTTTACAAGTAAACAACATTCAAGATAAGATTAAAAAAAAAACGCATCAGAAACTTTTCACGATTAAACTGTAACCTAAAGCTAGAATGCATTATTTAAATTAGTAAATCCTTCACAAAAATAAAAAAATAACAGATGTACAGTACGTTGTTTAGAAGAAGAAACATTAACAATTTTCAGAATGTTCAAATTCCATCATAAATCGTACACGAATTTAACACCTTTTAAGAAAAAATGTATTAATTAATAGACTAGTCAAACAAGCAACTTTTACATCGAGAATACAAAGATATTATGACTTTCTTTCATCAAAATAATTTACAAGACCTCCATCACAAAATTATCGAGGACATAAATCGAAAACCCCGAATTCCATAACGATAAAATCAATATTGTATCGAGCAAAACAGTTAGACATAGATATTTTATCATCCCTCTACCTTTTGATATCGAATCTGTAATTGAACATCTATTTTTGGTATTATTTAAAAATCAAGATGTCCTAGATCTCTCTAAGACATACTTTGTCGAAAATAATTTAGACCTCCTTATACTTGAAATTTTATCATTCATTTTTGCAGAAAAAAGACTTAAAGGTAATAATTTGTCAAAACATTGTTCAAACTCCTGACGAAGACCAAATCCCAATAATCCTAGAACAATATCATAGTGAAAAAAATAATCTACACCGCGGAATAAACGAAACGATTCGGAGAATTAAAGAAAAATACACTTGGCAAGATCTAACTAAAGATGTCGAAAATTTTATAAAAAATTGCGAAACTTGTCATGCCGGAAAAATCTAATAACCCTCTAGTAATCACGGAAACCCCAAGAACACCTTTCGAAAGAATTAACATCGATTTAATTGAATTCCCCACTCGAAATTACGCTTTAACCATTCGCGACGAATTAACTAAATTCACGCAAGCATATGCAGTCCCGGATAAATCCGCAAAATCCGTCGTAAACACTTTGTTGTTATCTTTCAACATTATGGTACCCCATTAAGAATCCATTGCGATTACGGTGGCGAATTTGACAACCGTTTGCTCAAAGATCTCTGTACCCTCTACGACATAAAACTGACGTATTCAAGCGTAAGACTTTCCCAATCCAACGGATCCCTAGGAAGATTTCATGCTGCCTTAGCTGAAATGATAAGAATTCATAAAACTAAAAACCCGAACGAACATCCTTTCACAATTTTACAATATGCAAAAATATGCTATAACAATTCGGTAAATAAAACACACGGTTTCATCCCATATGAACTTATCTTTGGTCATACATCTAATAGACCACCTGAAACTCTTCACAACCAAAAGAGCTGATTACAAAATATGTCAGAGATTTAAACAATAGAACATCTCACTATTTTGAAATTGCCCGCAATCGCACACAAGCTCAAAAAGAGAAAGTTCGCTTTGACAGAAATGTTCCCCAAAAACGACCTGAGTACAAACTAGGTGACTTATTTTATGTAAAAGAATCACAAAACAAGAACAAACTACAAAACAAATTTAACGGTCCCTTTAAAATAAAAGAAATTTTTCAAAATTCTGCTACCTTAATTAAACCTCGAAACAAAACAGGAAACTAAAGTTAATTTGCTGCTGATCAGAAATCAATTCTGTTTAGCAACGAAGTCAAAACAGAGTTTAACCTTTTAACACAGATATCTAGTTCTATAAAAATTAAATTTGACGAAGTCTTCTCAGACACAAAGAGATATAAACGCGGAATACTTAACGGTATCGGAACAATATTCAAATCAATAACTGAAAACCTAGATGCTGAAGATGGCCAGTACTATACTAATTGTATAAATAAACTAAATAACGATGAACATCAATTAGAAAACTTAATCAAAAATCAAATCTCAGTTACAACTTCTGTTATCAAAAATTTCTACTCAACTATACAAAAATTACAAATCGATGAGGAAACATTTAACAAAGGCATCAAAGAAATCGAGCACACAATTCAAACCATGACTCAAACGATCCAAGCTGCTGAAATAAAACTAAAATTTCTATACATTTCCGAACAACTAATGGCCAGCTATTTGTATATCGAAGACAATCTAAACGATATTTTAAATTCAATAACATTTGCCAGATTAGGAATTATTCATTCATCAATCATCCCAGTAAACACACTCTGCCACATCCACATTATAGCCACTCACATTTTAGTGGATTTTGTAAATGGCAAAGCATCACATCACCGTGATGACACTCTTTGGACCGTTTCAGAACGTTCACATTATAACCACTCCCATGTCAGTGGAGATTGGGATGTCCACAATCACCACATCATTTTAATGATACATTTTAAAACGTGGATGTAACTAACTGAGCCACCACTCACTTTGGTATCACCATTTCTTACTAAATAGCGACCACCGCCGGCAGCCCTACTAGTCTAGTACTACTACTGGAATGTCTTTGTTCTGCTCTCCAGTCATCTGTCATCTCCAGTTTACACTTGTCTGTGTTGTATTAACGACAATAACGACGTTGACGTCAATAAACTTTAGTTTTAAAGTTTTTGGTTTTTGTTTGGTAAATATCAACACATTTTTACGAAAAGGTAAGTATCTACTTGTATTAGCTACATCATTACTATGAAATTTTATATTCTTATTTTATACCTTGCCTGTAATTTTCATGTTTGGTGACATATCGAATGACATCATTAAAATTCAAGGAAAAAAACTAATTTATCATTTAACATAATATATTGGTTAACACTGGTTATTTATTTTTCAATTACAGAATACTTTCGAATTTATAATTTAGTTTTTGTACCACATTAGGTATACCAATAGGTACAGTGTTTGTCTCCATGTCATCCATGCGGCGTGCCCCATTTGATATTCGACGAGATTATTAGGTACCTTCTGTGTGCTATCAATTAATTGGTAAAATATAGGTACACTTTTATATTTAAATTTCATTATATTTATAAAAACAGTATAAAAGAGAGATAAATAAAATATAAATATATAGAGAGCATATTTAGGTTATTTTTGATTTAAATACCTACTGATAATTGTTTTCTTACCAATTGACGACAAAATGCAGTCATATTGTATGATATTTGCTTTAATTATTACACATCATTTTATTTTGATCTAATCTCCGATTAAAGAACTTATATCAGTTCTTTAATCGGAGGATCTAGTATATTATTTTAGTACCCGAATCCGAGGATTGTCTATAGTATAAATACCCCAGTCAAATTAGAACAAATTTCGACGTTTGACGAAAAAAACTGATAAAGTGTTTAAATTTGGCAAATATGTTCATTTAGGCTTACCTGCTATTAAACATACTAAAAGTCCCCAGCCCAAACTGTTGCGCTTGAGCCACCATCTTGGAGAAACGGCGGTCGGATTCAGTTTACTGCTTATATCTTTTTAATCATTAGCGATATCGAAATTATGTTTAAATACAAAATAAAGCTTATAAAATTCTGCACAAAAAGTGTTATATGCATTTCATCGACACGTTTCAACAATTGTGAATATCATATATAATAAAAATATATCATTGTATTGTCATAAAATACGGGACAACTTTCGAAATGTCTTTTCTGTCAGTCCGTTCGTCTGTCCGTCTGCCTCTCCGTCAGTCATGTCTCTTGTAAGCCAAATAACTTAAAAAAGAAAAGTCTGGTTTTATTGAAATTTGGACAATAAATTAGTGTTAGCTATAAGAACCACAGCGTTTAAAAAAAAATTGATCAGTAAGTATGTTATGATTGTGGGTTTAAGTGACATACTTGCAATTTTAATGATCTCCCGATGATACCATCTTGATTGTCGAAACGTTGGTCAGTATACTGTGCAGTATCTCTGTATTTTTAGCATATTATCAAAGGTGTTACAACACTCTTCACATGCCTTTTTTTATTTACTAATCGATTTTTTTCAAAATCAATAGAGTTCTTCCTTTAGTTAACACTTTTTTTAAATTATCATACTCACAAAAAGTGTCGTACAGATGGACAAACTGACAGACTGACAAACAGATATTCGACGGATATTTTAAAGTTATTGGGAATTCTGGAATTAACATAATAATATGAATTTTTTTTTACGAGTAATTTCCGGTTTAAAAATGTGTTGATCAAATGTAATTTCCTATTTTAGAAGATGATAATAATAGATACGGGAAAATATTATATTACATTTTTTGTAGAGAATTTTATAAGCTTTACTTTTTATTGGAGACTTAATTTCGATATCTCTAATGGTTAGCGAGATATAAGAAAAAAAACTTAATCTGAGCACCATTTTTTCAAGATGGCGGCGCGAGCGTAAGAGATAGAGTTGATGACTTTAAGTATGTTTAAACAGTGGGCCTTAATGAACATCTCTGCCAAGTTTCAAAACTTTAGTTATCAGTTTTTTTCCTCTAATCCTCCCTATTTAACTGGAATAATTTAGGTACTTATACATTTTTTTCTATTTGGCAGTGGCAGTATAATGAGAGAAAAGATGGTAAGTTTATATAAGTTCTAAAATCTTAGACATTTTGCATTTGAATTTTGTGCAAACTGCTGTTTTTACCAATTTTTTCTGTAGCTATAATAAGACTCTATAAAAAAATATATTCTTTATTGTTTCATATTGAAATACTCGTTTCGGTAATGAGAAACTTCACCTTCAGTTTTTTTTTGCTTAATTTTTAATTTAGTGTATATTTAGTGTCTTATTTTAAGTCTCATCTAAACTTTACTATTTTGCTAGAGGTGGAATTCAAATGGTGTCCACGAATCAAGAGTGATACAAAGTTCAAATAATTTTAGAACCGTATTCTGCATGCCCTGTTAGAATCAAATTCTGAATTCGTATCTGTATTGCTAATTCATGTTTTACAAAATAGTAGTTTATTTTCAATCGTCATCCTTTTTTTTATATTGTCAATAGTGTCAATGAAGTTGTTCTAAAGATGTAAGCTATTAAAATTAAATTTAATTACTTCCACATCCAGTGGAAGTATGGTAACGACAAAAAAATTTTTGAAAATTTTTATTGTTCAGATAGGCTAAAATGTCATGAAACGTCGAGATTTTAAATTTGAGCAAAAAAAAAATTTCTGTCTGTCGGTCTGTAATTTTTTTTGTGCCCACGTTTACTCTGGAATCGTTTAAGATATTGACTTGAAATTTGGTACACGTATGTACTTTAACGGGATCTGGAACTTGATTATATTTTCATCTTATTCCGTCGAAGAATTGGGGGGTAAAATGTGGTAAATAGGGGGTAAATCGGTAAATCAAGCAGGTAAGAGTCCATAAAATTGGTATTTAGTGATACAAGAGAAGCTAAGGTTTAAAAAAATTTTTTGGCATTAGCCATCCCCATTACCACCCCTACCCCATTATTAAAGAAGATGAAAATAAAATTGTGATTTAGTGTGTGTACAAGAATCAAAAGTCTCAAAATATTCTTTTTACTTCATCCACCTCCACTACTACCCCCCCTATCACCACCCCCACTCCACTACCGTGTGGGATATCGTTTTATGGGTTTTTGGGGTAGACGATTTCAAATGTTATATTATTAAAGTTCTATAAACAATTATTTCCACATACAAAATTTTTTTGTTATGAGAGACTTGGATAGAAAATCTGGATTTGGAAGTAGTGATTCCTTGGGCAGCGGTTTTTTACTTTAATAACAAAAGTGTGTGGTTGAACTCGAAATTACCACTACCAACACTCAACTTTTAAATTAAACATTTTTAAACTGTGATAAATAATTTTTTATAAATTTTTAGATGTGGTATGAAAAATAGTTCCAGCCACAGCAGACTGACTATGAGATAATTGTGACACTTAATCCGTTATAGGGATCAAAGAAGATCAAGAAAGAAATAGCTAGGTGAATTTATATTATAAGGCATACCTGTAATCATATCTTGAATATATATAGTTTCGGAAATGTTTGTTTCATTGATCACTTCAGATTTATTTTATACTTTTTATATTTTTAAATCTAATTCCTATTATTTTACTTGAAGACATTTTCTGGGACCCCACTTTAGTGAGTAATATATGTGCTATAAAACGATTAAAATATCTAGGGATATGTGAAAGATTTATAAGCAAATATTAAACGATTATGTATGAACTGCCTTTTTATATATTTTCCGAAATTTCAAGAAAAATTTAGGGAAAAGGTAAGTAAAGCGAATGTGAAATATACTTTTTTGTGTAAAATTTCAGCAATATCAGGCTACTTTGATGAAATGTTTTGTCTGAAGTAAGCCATTAAAATAAAAATGAATTGTGAATAAATTATGTTGCTTTATAATGTATATTATAACAACTTGAATGTTAGGTACCGCTAAGTTAATTTTAAAATAAATGAAAAGAATCTATTTTGCAACAAATAAATCTTTTATATTACGAAAAAAATAACTCAATGAAATAACGATGAAAGATTTATATTTATACCCGGCAATATAAAATGATTAATTTTGAATAAATTATGTTTCCTCATTGAATTTTTTATTGTTTTATAATCGAAAAAAATTATTTCATCAAAGTCGGCTGACGTTTTATACTTAGTGTATGATTTTACATTCTGAACAACTTTTCTCTTTTTTTTTTTCATTTAGAAAAATAAACGTGTACTTTGTTACGAATTTTTAGGACATAAATTCGACCAACACGAAAATTTGATATAAATGTTTTAGGCACACACTTTTAGTCTCACCCGGTATATCATAAATTCGTGCTCGATGCATAAGTGGTGAATGCAGGTTGCACGAGTTAATAGCTATTTATAGTTTTTATTAATCATAAATGTCTAGCCGTCGTTTTTGCCGAGAAATCGTTTTTATGGGGAATAAAAAAGGAATTTATCGATGCGGTAGCCATCGCCGAGTCGAGGTAGGAACATTTTATTCTATAGTGAGAATTGGAAGAACAGACACCATTTGGATAATTAAAAATTAAATAAAGTTGCGTTTGAAACGGCTTGATCCAGGGTAGTCTGAAGAAGGGCGATATTTATAAGGAGTATCGGTGATACATAGGTGGATAATATCGTCCGTAAACAATTCTATTGGATTCTTTTCTTCGGGGAAAGTGCTGAAATTATAAAACGTCTTCTTGGTGCATCGGGCGTAAGGCACGGGAGGTGAGTTTTATTTAATTTCTTTGCTATTTGTTATAATGTGATTCTCAGAAAATTCCTCTCGATACTATTTCGTAACATCTTATTTTAGGCGTTTTTTTATTTGGTCGGGTGATAACAGAGAGGTACCTGTGTTGCATAATTCTAAGGCGTTCAGGAGGGCCTCCGAGAAGGAGTGTAGAACTCGTCGTATAGGAGGAAAACCCGTGAGCTGTACAGGAAAATAAGACGGGGAGAATTTCGTCGCAGTCGCTAGCTCAGTCCCAGGTTCTTTCGTAAATCGCAACCCTTTTCTTCTACAGGATAAGTACCACATAGTGGAGGTTTTTATTAAAATTAATTCTACGGCAACTAAAGTATTACAAACCTATTAGGTATGTTTTTGTGTTTGCTTTAATAGGCCTACGAAGTAGCATTAGTATAATTATTTTGTAACAGCTACCTAGGCAAAGTTAATAGTTAAGTATCCATCTGAGGATAAAGGTATTTAAGTAAAAGATTTTGGGGGTGTTCACCTTTATCCCGGATTACCCACTCGAGGGTCAGGAGAACTACCAGCTCCACCCTATTTTTTTGTTTAGAATATTAGTTGAAAACTATTTGTTATGTAATTTGTTTTGTTCGTTATTTGAACTATTCGTTTAATTAGTGTAATCGTAATATTTGGCTCTTACTATATATTTGTTTATGTCTACAATAAACAGAAGGTGTATTTTTAATTTGGTTGTTGGCTTATTTAAACCTAGTTAGTACTGTAGTGTCGTTTTGCCAGATCTAAGTTTAGTAATTTTATACAGTATCGCGGGTATGTAATTATAGGAAAATTACTTGGCGCCCTGACAGTCGTTTTTTTATGACGTAATAAGTAAGAACATAATACCCACCCCGACTCCACTGAGTCTAGTCGGACATACCTAATGTTACCAGCGCCAAAACGCACGTAACAACTTATTTCTTAAATATTTGTTTACAAATCACCCTGTATATCTAAAATTATATTATCATATACAGCTAATTATATATGTAACTATATTATGCAACGAGAATAATTTTAGGTATGCAGGAGGATTTTGAAACAAATATTTAAGAAATAATATAAGTTCACCTTTATTTTTTAAAATGAGAAAAGTTTTTCAGAATGTAAAATAACACACAAGGTATAAAATGTCAGCCGACTTTAATGAAATAATTTTTTTCGATAAAAAAACAACAAAAAATTCAATGAGGAAACATATAATTTATTCAAAAATTCATCATTTTTTGGAGCCGGATATAAAATATTAATCTTTAATCAGTGATTTTTAAGTTTCAATGGAGCTATTTTTTCGTAATATAAAAGTAGATTTATTTGTTGCAATATAGATTCTTTTTATTTATTTTAAAAGTAATTGGGCGGTAACATTCAAGTTGTTATAATATATATTTTTTGTACACAATATGATCATATCTGTATCACAAATGAGTGGTACTGATGTGGCTGAAAAGTGGAAAATAAGTAAGTCACTTTTGACGACGTGGCTGAGTGCGGCCGTTTAGCGTCACTGTGACGGCATTTCCACGTGGTTGCAAACAAGAATGACGACGTCACTGTTGCAAAAATCACATCATTATGATGTTAAAATGATGTGGTTTGATTTGCTGGGATAACACCTAATCACTTAGTAACGGCGTTACAAGAGATTTCACAGAGTTTGCGAAGGAACAATTTACCTCTTCCAATTAAACTATCAGCAGTTGCTCAATATCTGGATATTATTGAACTAAAAGCTTTTCAACTAGATTCTAACTTGTCTTAACAATACCTCTCATTGAACCTCAAAATTACAACACCTTTCGTCTGTACCCTATACCTATACTTGATAACAGAACTGGTCTACATCACTTTTTATCTATTTCACAAAAGTTTATCGCGAGAGACAATGATTCTTTAATGTACATACCTATACAAAATTTGAAAGAATGCAAACCACTCTATTTTGGAACCAAACTATGTTCGAACCTGTTTGCATATCCTATCGACCAAAATGCCATTTGTGAAGCTAGAATATTAAAACCATTGCCGAAACTCCCAGAAAATTGTCATACTTCCTTCATTATTAGTCAAGGATACAACGTCCAAGAACTTGAAGACAACACATGGCTAGTAATTAATTCCGAACCACTCCACATTACCATCAACTGCCCGAAGAGAGAATCCATAACAGAGCTAATTAACAAAAATTCCATCACAAAACTACAACCAGGATGTTACGCCTATGCAGGCATTACTCGAATACAAGCCAGTGCTAAAGACTTTTCCGAAATTAAGGACAATTCACATCCATTCCAAATTCCTTTTGAATGCTGCAATCACATGCCCGACAAAATCGAAATTAAAACCGCTTAAATTAAACAGTCTCGACGTAGAAGATTTAGATATTGCTAAAAACAAACTAGAGCAATATTCCAAAGACCTAGATGACCTCATAAACGAACCTTTTGTGACCAAACATGTATCTTGGTTCACATACTTCATAATCACTCTCATCATCCTATTAGTTCTACTTTACATAACTTGTAAATGCAGAAGAAGAAGATGTGGAGCATTGCGAATCCAACCCTCAACGGATAACTCTTCTTCACCTCCTTCAGAGCGAAGCAGAGTATTTACCAA
Source organism: Rutpela maculata (assembly GCA_936432065.2). Lineage (NCBI taxonomy): Eukaryota > Metazoa > Arthropoda > Insecta > Coleoptera > Cerambycidae > Rutpela > Rutpela maculata. Next base: position 47,175 of record CAKZFB020000143.1, read on the forward strand.
ATTTCCTAGACTGATCCCTCCAAGAAAGCGACCCGGTATTAGACCTCAAGAAGAAGAGGACATCGAGTTAACATAGACTTTCATATGTGGAGTTTTACCCTTGTCTATTAATTTAGACTATTGTATTTTACCCTTATTACGTTATGTAATGTTTTATTATCGCTTACCAATTTTAACTTTTACATTATTTTATTATTTTGCTTTGTATTCATTCAACATTGTTTTAATTTATTTTTGCATTATATTCATTTAACGTTTTAACAATTTTCAAAAGTTGCTGCATAACATTATTAAGGGGAAGTTGTTATATAAAATTATACGCTTATTACCAAGACTTAGTGGTAACAAACCTTCACAGGCATATCATATTACATGATAACGACTTCTCTTATTAATTGCTTATCTTCAAGATATCATATTACACCTTTGTTTCTCATAACTTGTGCAGACTGCAGAACTGCAATTCCTTTGTTCTATATTTTGCTTACTCAAGTTCTGTATGTTATAAATATGACTAAACACGCTTTGTTGAATCAGTTATTAAACTCACTTAGAATGAAACACTTCTAATTATTATTATATTCCTTCTCCAAGAGCCAACGTTGGCTCCATTTAAGTAAATAAATCTTTTTAAAAAGTCACTCATGTAAACCGTGATCTAACATTTATATAGTTGTGTAAACCAGCAGTATAAATATTGAACAAAATAGGGCTAAGGACTGAGTCTTGGATGGAACCGATGGAACTTACCCTATATCCATGTTTTTTATTGTCGAATCCTCTTACGTAAATAGTTCTATTTTTGTATAAATTAGTGATTGTGTACGCACTATGGTTTGGAATGGACATTTTTATTAGTTCGTTGTAAAGAATATCTAAATTTATACTATCGTAAGCCCCTTTAAGATCCAAGAAAAGAGTTCCTAGATATGTATTATTTGAAAAACTATTTTGGATATCTATAACCAAGTAGGTTACTGCGTCCAGTGTACCCAACCCTTTCTTAAATCCAAACTGACAATGAGGCAATGTAACTTTGTTACTCAACCACCATTCTAAACGATTTCTTATAATATGTTCCAGAGTCTTAAGTACGCACGACAACAAAGATATTGGCCGGTAAGAGTCAGGGTCTTTACCTGATTTGGAAAATAGGAACAATGACGACTTTTTTAAGAGTCTCTAGATCAGTACCTTTGAGCCAGATGTCGTTAAAAATGTCTAATAGAAAATATTTCGCGTTATTTGGCAAGTGGGATAACATTTTTAATTTCGTCATATTCTGGTGCTGTATTGGACGCCGTTTTGATAGCAAGATTAAGTTTGAAAATTGTAAAAGGTTGAGAGAAAAAATTATCCTGAATTGGTTCAAGATTAATTATTGGATCGTTATTCGAAACACTAGGTCGGGCAACTAGATTAAAAAATTCATCCATCCACAAGTCGGAACAGGGAGGGGTAGCAATATTTATGAGAATCCTTTTTAATTTTTTTGCATGTGTCCATAATACTTTAGATGGGGTGGATCCATTAAGGTTTTCACAATATTGTTTCCAATTTTCCTTAGCCTTAGATTTAAACATTTTTTTTGATATGGCAGTTATTTTTTTGCAAGCAATAAAATTGTCCATCGAGCTATTTTGCTTACATATTTTTAAGATATTTTTCTTTTTTTCAAGATTCGTTCACATTCATCATCCCACCATGGCGGGGGAGGGTGTTTTTTAACCTTAAAAGGCTTAAAAGTAGGAATGGATCTTTCAGCAGCTGTATTAATATTTTCGATAAGGAAGCGATACTTATCAACAGGATTCAACCCCGTGGGGGGGTTTTGGAAGACATTTTCCAGGCTTGACTCATATAATTTCCAATTAGCTTTGTCAGTGTTCCACTTATTCTTCGGGAATATGATATTTCGGCAGTTTATATTAGCTGCGTACTCTATTATGATCGGGAAATGATCTGATCCAAGATTGTCTGAAAAAACTTTCCAGTTCATTTGCGGGGCTAAGGACGACGTAACCATTGATATGTCTACTACAGATTTAATCACATTGGGAGCCGAAAGTCTAGCCCTGTCACCATTATTTAATACAACCAAATCTCTGTCCTCTATACAGTTAATTAATTGTCTTCCTACTTGGTCATTTTTTAAAGAACCCAGAGGTTGCTATGGGCATTAAAATCGCCTCCAATTATAGCAGGATGAGAGAATTGTTTGAAAATGTTAATCCAATCACTACACTGAGTAGTAATATTAGAGGATCTATATAATGATATGAAAGAAATGGGAGATTGGTTAATTTGCATTGTTATGTCACATAGTAGAATGTCAAGATTATACATATTAATATCAAAGGATATTTCTTTAAACGAAAACTGTTTTTAACTAATATGGCTACTCCGACTCGTCCATCTATTCTGTCTCTACAAATTATGTTAAAACCTGGGAAATTCACAGGTTGATTTGGTTTAAACCAGGTTTCATTTATCAAAGCGATATGAATATTTTGGTTAATTACAAATTTATTTAGATTAGCTTTATTTGCAATGGCTGATCGGGCATTCCATTGCATAATATTTAAATTTTGATTTGTAACAGCCATTTTTTAGTCATAGTTTTTAAGGACACCCTCCAATATCCTATCGAATTCAGACTTAAATAAACTAAAATTCAAATATTTGAATTCATCGACATCTTTAATTGTATTAAAAATTGATACTATACAGTGTGTAAGATAATCCGATACTTTATTGGTAATTCTAGCTGGGTTATAATTAGGACTGATATTATTGGGCGGAAGAGCTTTACTAGGCCCAAACCCAAAAGGAAACATATTTTCAGTGTGTACTTGCGGGGATGATGGAGATGATATTCTCCGCTTTTTGGGTGCCTGAGTTGAAGAATTGTGTTGAAACTTACGCGAGCTAGTTGAGGGTTGCGACAACGAAAATTTAGAATTGGGTTGAAAATTAATTTTTGGGAGGAAATTCTTGTTCATTCTCTAAAAAAATGAATCTATTGTTGCATACAATAGAGGAGAAAGAATTATTTATCATATTTTTTGCATCTACATAAGGAATATTGTTTAAGGGCATTTGTTCCTTTAGTCCAAGATCCCAGACCTACGTCATTTTAGCAAAGCTAATATTTTGACAACAAATAGTGTAATATCTAATTAAGAACGTATGCGTATTTGCTAGTTTGAAAGCGGGGCCCTTTTGCAGACAACAGGTACAAAAGGTACATACAAATTTTACTCAGTACGTTAAAGTATGATAGCTGGTTTATTTTCCACGTGACACACTAACGACGTGGTGTAAGCGTCAATCTCCGAATCTTAAAGAATAGACTTAGACGGCTTTGGCAGCGAAATCGCGATGTCGCCGCTAAGGCCGAGATGGGCAGGCTGCAACGGCAGATCAGGACCGCCATCAACACCGCAAAAAATCGGAAATGGCGGGATAGGCTGGAGACGTTAAATACTCGGGACAACTCGCTGTGGAAGCTGTCGAGGGCCATGAAAAATACGCGGGTGGCCATACCCGCACTGACCAACGCTAACGGACGGACTGCGATGACAGACGCCCAAAAAGTGGATGACTTAGCAACCCATTTTGCTGACATACATAACCCACAAATACCTAACAATCCGGGACACGACCGCATCGAAAATGACATTAACGAACTGATTGGCCGTGACATCCAATTGACGAGACGCGAATTTTTAAAAGTCATGGCCAAGCCTTCGGAGGTCGCAGGCATTGTCCGGACTCTACCTAACGACAAGGCCCCGGGGGCAGACTGTATCGAATACAGGCTGCTCAAATATCTTCCGCGGAAAGGCATTGTGCAATTGACGTACATTGTCAACGCGATCCTGCGGCTGCAACACTGGCCCAGCCGGTGGAAGTGCGCCGTGGTCGTGCCAATACTGAAACCGAGCAAGAACCCCAAACTCGCCGGCAGTTATCGACCGATCTCGTTGCTGTCGGCGATCTCCAAGCTGGTGGAGAAGGCCATCCTGGTCAGACTAGACGCTGCCCAGGATGAACTCCACATCGACGATGAGTGTCAGTTCGGTTTCAGGAAGGGCAGGGGCACTGTACACCAGGTCGTCAGGATCGTGAATGACGTCAAAGTGCAATGCAACCGCGGAAAAAGCACAGTGATGGTGCTTCTCGATATTGAGTAAGCTTTCGATACAGTATGGATCCCGGGCTTACTCTACAAACTTAATACGCTTAACTTTCCCACGCACATCATCAAACTTATTCACTCTTTCCTGACAGGCAGGTCGCTGCAGGTCAGGGTGAATGATAAACTTTCAACTCGAAGGGATATTCGCGCAGGCGTCCCCCAGGGGTCGTGTCTGTCACCAAAGTTATACAATCTATACGTCTCCGACTTCCCGGAGTTCCCGAATACGAATCTTGCCAAGTACGCCGACGACACGGCCATGTACGTGCATTCGCATAACGCACAAGCGGCGAACATGCTACTCAAGGCGCACAAGGCTCGTGCCACGGCGTATTACGAAAAGTGGAAGATTGGGATCAACGCCGAGAAGTCGGAGTCCATACTCTTCACGCGCCGATTTACCGAAAATCGGATTTTAACGCCACTTTCGATCGGGGGTAGAGAAATTCCAATCAAACGGTGCGTGAAGTATCTGGGGGTCAACTTGGACAGGAGACTGACATTCAACACGCATATAAACGAGACTGTACGTAAGGTCTACTCCATGTCCAGGAGTCTGTATCCGCTCTTGGCGCGGGGCAGTGGACTAAACAGGACTAATAAAAAATTATTGTATACGATGGTGATCAGACCGGCCATCACATACGCGGCGCCGGTGTGGTGCAGCATCCCGGCCACGACAATGCGGAAACTTAGAGTTTTAGAACATAAATATATGCGCCTCATTTCAGACTCCGGTAGGTACACCTCCCTCAGAGATCTCTATGCACGTTGCCACGACATAGCCCCACTAGCGGACTTCGTCCGGGAAACTTCCCAAAAGTTCTACCAATTCAAACTGGGCGAAAGTCCGCTAACCCGAGACATCACACGAATCAGACAGCATAATGCCATACATTTCAACCTGAAACACCCATTACCATACCAGGCGTTACCTATCTTTCGGCAACCTTCCTAGCCACATCTTTCCTATACCACAATTTACTTTCACCATCTTTTATTTTCACCACCTTTTACTTGTATCCCCTCTATTCCCCCATTAGTTGCATTTTTATTATTTTTGTCAATTTTTGTTCTTTTGTCCCTTTTTGTTCTTCCAAATTCCCTTTAGACCAATAACTGCTAGTAAATCCCAACTTTTAAAATCATAATCTCCCCTCACCCCATCCTTCCAGAGGCAGGTAGATCACTGGATAAATCCGTGACTCTCGAACGGGTTTTTTCACTAAGTTTTTCCCGTATGGACAACAAGATTTTCTTCGTAAATTTAGTGCGCGCGTGCGACAGTGCGCGTGTGTTAAAAATGCAATTGTTTCTTCGTATTTCTAGCTATTTCTAAGTATTTTAATATCTTCCCGGATTATTGTTCAACGAAATTGTTAGGTTTAAGTTTTTTTATATATGTTAAACAGGAGCCCTAACGCCCCAATTGCATCTGTTGTTACAGCCGAAGCTAAACCCCTCCACCCGATCGATCATCTACTTACAGCGACGTTGCACGCCGCGGTGGGGTGATCGGCTCTAGACTGGACCCAGCTGAGGCGCATTCATGTCTCTAAACTTTAATAAATATCTTTGATTTGATTTGATTTGAATCTTAAGGTCCGAGGTTCGATCCTGAGCGTTCTCAGCTTTTTTTTTCCAACAAATATTAACTTAAAGTGGCGATTACCAAGAAAGAGACAACCGATAGGGAAATATTTATTATTTTTGGTCATAACTTTTTTTCTTAGTAAGTATATTTGAAAAAAAAAACTGAGAACGCTCAGGGATCGAACCTCGTACCTTAAGTTTCGGAGGTTGATGCTGACACCATGTAGTTAGCGTGTCACTTGTAAAATAATCCAGCTATCATAATTTAACGTACTGAGTAAAATTTTTTTTCTTCAAGCGTATTAAAATATTTAAATTATGTCACCAAAAACAGAAGTAGAAGTAGGACATTGTTTTACTAGTAACAAAATATTAGTACCGAACGCCACCGTAGTGGACATTGTTTTACTAGTAACATAATGTTAGTTCCGAAAGCGCCGCCGTAGTGGGTATTGTTTTACTAGTAACATAATGTTAATACCGAAAGCCACCGGTGGCGCGCTATCCACTAGCCACTTGTCATATTGTGTCAACATGTAAGACTGTAGTTTGAATATTTGTACATTTATGATAAATAAATGAATGCATTTTAATACGCTTGAAGAAAAAATAGTATATATTACACGGAGTGTATTTCGCCCAGATTGCAAATCCTGGGCTCAACACAAAAAAAGAGTGCGTTCTACTCCTAGTAATATAATATACTCTTATGTACCTTTTATACCTGTTTTCTGCAAAAGGGCCCCGCTTTCAAACTAGCAAATACGCATACGTTCTTAACTAGATATTACACTATTTGTTGTCAAAATATTAGCTTTGCTAAAATGACGTAGGTCTGGCGGTTCTGGGATCTCACTCTACTTTATTTTCTTATGATTTTCATAGTTAGGATAATTTTTGGATGTTGAATTATGGGAATTATTTTTATAAAAAATATAGTATATATCATCAGATTCACAGTTATGTTCTTTTAGTCTTTCTTTACCACACTTTGTACATAAAGTTTTGGTACTTTTACATTGATTAGAAACATGCCCATACTTCAAACACTTTTAACATTGAACCACTTTACTAATAAAGGGCTCAACGGTGAATTGTACACTGTTTATGACGACATAAGTGGGAAGAATATTCCCCTCAAAAGAAATACTAACTAACTGTCTAGGGATCCATTTATCAGCGCCATTAATAGAAATTTTTCGGTTAAGTCTTCTAACATGAATAACTGGACTAGAACTCTGGATATTTTCTTTTATGTAGTTCTCATCAAATCTGGTGTCCACTCATCGTATTAAGCCTTTTTTTCAACCAAATGATCAGGTATAACCCGTATAACCAAGCGATACAGGTTTCCGTGACTATATTAATTTGATAAATGTTCTATAAAGATTTGTCGATAAAGATTTCAACTGTATAGAATATTTATTGTATAACTAAATATTTCCTGTACAGATATATTCTGTATTTGACCTGTTCAGCGATTATAAAGTATTATCTTTATATACTTTCCTATATAGAATATATATGATTTACAAATATACCACATATAAAGTATCGTTATATTATCGACAACTCTATAGATTCAGTAAAGTTCTCCGGTAAAAACATTTCCTGTTTTCGAGCATGTAGTACTACTTTATTAAATCTATATGAATGGCTATGGCCTATGGATATTCTAAACAGTTATTGAATCTTTATGTAATCGATACCGAAATGTCTGCATTTATAGCACATATGAAGTGTCATTATTTGTAGGTTAGATAAAATATAAAATGCACCAGTATAGATCGTGTCCTAGTTCTAAAAGATTCATCAGTTCTCTGTTCAGATTGAGGATCAGATTATTTTAGTTTTATTTCCAGAAGATAATACCGGTTCATGTGTGATATAACATTGTGCACAATAAAACTAGTGGAAGCAATATAGGTACCTACTCTTCGCCGATTTACTGAGCTTTACACATTTTATAGGATACTCTTCGCAGTTTTCTTGTAAATAATATTAGTTTTCGGACATTCTAAATTTTGTGATACCAACTTTGTTGTAAAAAAAACTATATGAAAAAAAAAAGTGAAAAAAAGAGAGACGCCCTCTCAGGGATTTGAACACAAGATCCATTGCCAGACGAAGCTTTAGCCATTCGACCATCGACATCGCTACAAAAGTCGAATGTCTGTTTAAGTACAAGTGACAAAAATTAAAGAAATATATTTTTTTAATTTAAATGATTAATAACTTTTTTATTTACTGATTAAATTGTAACGGTTTGTTGTCGGGTAGCTGGTTCGGAGATTAATCAGGGTCCAGATTAGTTAATAAGACAGCCCAATAAAAATATAAACGATTTATTTACTTCTTCAAACAGGCAGTGTTACATAGCGTACAGGTACAGGTTATATATCCATATCTTTTACAGTTCTTAGGACATTTTCTATTATCTGAGATATATCCCAGTGAACACACATATGGCTGTTACGTACCAAAGAGAAATTGTCAAGGTAACACACACCATATTACCAAATATATCTCCATTATATAAACCATCTTCAAATGCTATATACATTTAAGTTATTAACAAACATGTCTGTTTGTTAAATACAAACATTATAATATGTGATTTTTACATAACTGCTGCATTACAATAACAAGTATTTTGTATATTTACATGCCATATAATATTTATGTATGTCTGTTATCACCATGTAGATTTTAAGTTATATTGCCTGTTTGTTAAATAATAACATTAAAATATGTGATTTTTACGTAACTGCTACATTACAATAACAAGTATTATGTGTATTTATCAGCTATATAACATTTATGTATTTCTGTAATCAGTATGTACGTTTAAAGTTATATTGCTTGTGTGTTAAATAATAACATTAAAATATGTGATATTTAGATAATTGCTACATATTACACATCAACCCATCTTATATGTTTACACCAGATATAACATTTATATATTTTGTGATCATCATGGACATTTTAAGTTTTTCTACAATTACATTACACATATATATTTAATCATGTAATTTGGTAAACTACAAACGTGAAACAAGCTATCTTACATATGGAATGTCAAAAAAGTTTGGTTAGGTATATATATTATGAATATTGTTTTGGTGTAGTAGTGAGTGTGCTGCTATAGTAGGTTGTAACATCAGTGACCAGTGTAGTTTAATCAACATAATAATAGCATGCCCAATGAAAATAAGAAGCTCTTCTACCAATTAACGCTTGTGATATTTAACAAAAGTGTCTTCAATTGTCATTAAGTGGTAATGAAAATGTAATTGTGCCTATATAATACTTGATGACTTATTCGTTTAAATACTCTATAAATTTATTAAAATAGTGATTAGTGTTACCGGCCGTTTTATTTTTATTTATGTATCTAATAACAAAAAATAAAACTCGCCGATCAAGAACTAGTTTGATAATCCCGTATCTTCATACAGTTGGATAACGTTTTAATATTGTGATGTTTTAAATTTCCCGGTAAATCTGGTTATAAAATTATTATAGGACATCTCTTTCGCACTCTGTATTACATAGTTCGTGCTAGAAAAGGATTAACTCAAATATCCCTAACTATACCTAACAAAATAACCTAATCCTAATATTCTAACCTAACACAAGTGACCCTGAAGGAGGTGCAATGTGACTTCTAGCGTGCGTTTTAACATGTTAAATATCGTCTTTGTTTTTGTGGGGACTTAAGTTCAGAGATCAAAACTATTGTAGGTAAGTACGTAGAAGTGTAAATCATTAGCACTTCGGTGCAGTGTTAAGTCGCTTATTAGGTACCTACCTACTTATTTGTTGGAGTTTTATTGACATGTTGCCCAATCTTGAGATTGAAATTTAATGAAATTTAACTAAGCTCTAGCCACAGAAAAATTATAGGTGCTTTATTGTAGCTTAAGTCTTTTATAACCAGCATTAAACTTAATATAAATATTGAAAAACTGGTCATATTTTATCACTCTTGCTATAACCTGCTGCTGCTATAGGGATTTAACCTATTTATGTCATCATATATGTCTGTGTCTAATTTTGTGTAATTGCTAATTAAAAATAATATCTCATAAAGGTAAAGACAAAGAATTTCTAAAAAAGTTAGAAATTGCTTTTAAGTAAATAATACAGAAAAAAATTATAAAATTTTGTCATAAACTATTGTTCTAGCTGCTGTTAACGAAACGTTCCCACATTGTGAAAAAGAATTTGAGAACATCGCTAGTGAGTGGTTCAGACTGTCAAAGCAAAGGCTACAGAGAGAAAACAAGAAGCTGGAGCAGTTATTGTACCATAATTTATTGAGATATGTATGAAAAAAGGAAACCAGGCGCCAAAAACTAGTTTTAAGATAATTAAGTTTTAAGTATTAGTCTGCTTGCAAATTCATGCTGACAGGTTTGTCTTTTTTATATATAGGAAATTTGTTTTCGTCATTATCTGAGTATTATTGTCACGTTTGTTGAATTTTTCTTGTTTCTAATAAATTTTTAGCTCCTTTTTGAATAAATGAAGAATTCTTGTTTTTTCATTAACTATTTTCGTTCAGAATTTTAGTTGATATTTGGTACAATTAAACTTGGATAACCATACATTAAACCAAACTTTATTCGGATGTTAAATATATAGTTCAAAAAAGCATTTATTCAGTCACTAGAGTAAATAAGTAATAAAACTAAAAATTACCTGTGTTTAATATATAGATAATATAATAATAACTCGACTGTCAAAAATAGTATATTTTGTAGGTGTATAGACACTTAGAAAATGCAAAGTGTCGTACTTCTCATTAATATGCCTGCGATTTTCGTTTCTACTGTTCGTTTACGTCTACATCAAAATCAATAGTGTTACTGTAGCGTTCAACGTCACCCTCAAAATCCACAGTTTTTAAATGTTGTAAAAGCCCGAGCATCATTTGGAACAAACTTCATTAAGCTTTTAATTTTCCTGAAACTTCTTTCAATGTAAGATAAAGCTGTTCTGTTTTACCAAAAACTTATACACTTTTTTTGTCTCTATAGTAATCATGCTAATGTTTATTTGTTCGTAATTTACAGCGGAATGAAAATGATTCATGTATACTGTCAGGCTTTTCTTTATTTTTTTTACCTTATTACATAGCTTGCAATCAGCTAACTTTTTCTGTATATGTTATTTTTCTTCAGCTATTTTATCTTCTATGTTTTCTGTTAACCAAAAGTTTGCTTGTAATAAGCCAAACTATATAGTTTAGAGAATGTGCAATTCTTGTATGACTTTGATTAATATATTATTATGATATATGTATTTTATGAATATAAAAATTATTTATTTTAGATTGGCCTTTTTTTACATCTAGTTTTTCCTTACTTGAGCCATATTGTAACAGTAGTACAATGTCCCCGGATGGGATTAGCTATACAACAAATGACCTAAATTTTAATTTTTGGACAAAAAGTCACTATAAAAATTTCCGCATTTTTAAAAAAATACGATTTATGTTAAAAAAATTATTTTTTTTATGAAGGAGCAGGGCACTTAAAAATTCCAAGAATATGAATTTTGCCTAAGAGTAAACTATCTTTGTTTTTCATTTTTAATAAAAAAGCCATTTGAAATACTTTTCTTTCATAATCCTAAATTTTTTAGTATCCGTTACGGAAAAATACGAAAACTGAGGTGAGGCATTGGGGAAAAAGACGTACCCTATTAAACAAGATTTAATAAACATTTTTTTCAAATTGCATTTTCCTTAAAAATGAGAAAAATAAAGGTAGTTTGCTCTTGGGTAAAATTCATATTTTTGAAATTTTTGAGCGCCCTTCATAAAAAAGTACATTTTCTTAACACATCGTATTTCTTTAAGAAGAAAAATTTTTTATAGTGAC
>CAKZFB020000144.1:0-17033 GCA_936432065.2 Rutpela maculata
GGTATGTATATATGTGTTCTATTATGCCAAAATAAATAAGAAACTCATAAGGTAGGTTCGCATTACATTTAATTTCGATTATTTTGTAAGAAAGAACAAACATACATTTATTTTCTTGATGTAAAATATATTTATATTTAATATTATATACCCATGTACGCCACTGGAATTAACCAAAATTCCGATCATTGCTGATGTATAAAACTGTAAAATTCCTTTTTTTTTCGAGATAGTTTCATTTTGTGATTATTTCACGAGAAAGTTCCACTGAGAAAACAAAAATGTTGTAAATGTAACAAAAAATATTTACATTGTTATACAATAAATTCCGGTTTTTTAAAAGATCATATTTTGAAAATTATTAGAGGCGTGTTTATCAAATTTTACACAGAATTTTACACTCTTTTAGTTTAGTTTTGCATATGTAGCAAACTAATTTTTTTTAAATCTGTGGTTCTTTTGAGGGCCGTATTTTGAAAATATTTGGGCTAGGCTAAAAAACATTTATTATTATTATTTTTTTTTGTTTAAGCAGAACTTGTTTTTTACAACTACATTATACCACAGGATGCGATGTGAAGCGGCAGAGGCGCCTAAGTCAGTTGGTGAGAATGGCGTCAAAATCTTTCACAGAATATTTGTTCAAAAATATGGGAGACAGGAATTTGTTCCAAATCAAATTTATTTTTTAACAATAACTTTTCGGAAACCCTATCAAATTTATTTTTTAACCTAACTAGCCAACCATCTACGGTGCCCGGTTGGATGACAGAAGAACCACAATACTACATAAAGGAGTATGGCCAATATAGATGGCACCCCGCCTGGTCTCCTCCTCCTTGGTGGGTATACCGCCACCTACTTAGGTAGCACAAAGGGCAATGGACCTGCCCATGAGGCCTGAGTGTACGCAAGCTAGAACTCACCACCCTCCAAATAATCCAGATATAGACAAGCCCTAATTGTCGAGCGCCGGTCAACATCATCAACGCAATCTCGAGGCCAAGATATTTCCCCTTGAAATTTAAAAAAGGCTGCCGTCATCCCGAAACTAGGTAAGGAACTAATATTTCCCTCCCCTTACAGGCCGATCAGTCTCCCAGCGATGAACAGAGAGAGAGTCATCCTGAAGAGACTAGCCGAGAAGACAGAAGAACTGCAGATCATACCGGATGAACAGTTTGCGTACAGAACATGTCACACTCCACGGAACTCGAAGGGGTTCAATCAAAGGCAGGTCATAACAGCGGTATTCCTGGACATCGCATAAGCCTTTCACAGGTTCTAGCACGATGGTCTTCTAGCGAAAATGATGACTATGGGTTACCCCAAAGGACTCGTCAAGCTAGTAAGATCCTACCCACACCGCAGAAAGATATCTCCGAAATTATTAATCCTACATCAATAAACAAAAAATATAATTAATTCCCAATTTGTACTTTCTGTAATTGATCTGTAACATTTTTTCAATAAAGTAATACTTTTCGAGATACTTGACGAAAGCCGTTTGGAAATACTTTTTTTTTTAAACTAAAATCGCAATTTTGAAGTCGTTATAACTTAAAAGCTATCAATTTATGTGAAAAATTGCATAGAACCTTTTCTTCTTAAAATATGATTCTACTTCAGCTCCAATAAATATATATATATATATATATATATATATATATATATATATATTTTTTTTTTTTTAAGTGCCACCCCATGAGAGGGGGTGGCATCCACCCCCTATAAATTAGCAAGCCCCCGCACAATATAGAAAATTTTCTGTGAAGCACTTGCTATTATACTGCCAAAAATGAACGAAATCCGTTCAATATGACATTATTCCAAAATTTTGCATATTTTTTACCTCTAAGTACTGTACTAGTCTCCATGCGCGACAAAGACATCCAATGGCATGATTCCGTCAAATACCTTGGCGCGATCATGGACAAAAGCCCGACATGGAGACAGAACACCAAAGATATTGTCAAGAAGGCGAGAAGAACGAGAGCTCTCATCTACCTGATGGTGGGCAGGCAGAGCAGACAACCTGAGAAATAAGCTCACGCTTATCAGGTCACTCATCAGGCTACAGCTGACCTACGCCTTCGTAGCATGGGACTACCAAGCGACCAACCATCACAAACAGATCCAAAAAGTGGACAACATCGTCCCCGGGACAGTAGTAGATGCACCATGGTTCGTACGCAACGAACCGTTGATCAGGGAGGTAAATGACTACGATACAGCCGATGCTCCAAGGCACAAGAGGGCCAAGATTCAACTCATAGGCAACGGGTTAGAAAACTAATCCTTCCCTTCCAGCCCCCATGCAGAAACCACCAGAAGAGGCATGACAAAGACCCAACCTCGTACCCACTACCCTGCAGGGTAGTCTGCAGGTCTGCTACGAAACCCATTAGGCCTGCACCTCCTCGAGCTACACAGGTCCTATGCTCCGGATGACTTTCTGTGTACCGGCAGTACAACTGACATTCTGTGTACCGGCAGTCAATCCCACTCAAAAATGTCCGCACAGTTCCCAACAGATCGATGAATACCCCCGGAGGTAACAATAGCGAAAGAAAGAACACCAAGATAGAACAGCACCAGAAGAGACCTTAGCTAGCATTGTCCATCAGCCAGAACCAGGGGAGGTTGGCCCAAATCCTCAACACCGCTCACATTTGTGAGTGGTGTTGTTGAAAAGTAAGCTAACCCGCCCCTCACGAGCAGGGGCGGCTTAAGGGCCGGGCAACCCGGGCGACTGCCCGGGGCGCCGGCTCAGAGAGGCGCCAAACTGAGGACAAAAATTGTTTAATTTTTTTGTACTATTTTTATTAGTTTTCTTTGGAAGATAATATCAAATAATATCAGTAACTATGTCAGTTAAAATGGTAATAATGCAGAAGAGTTGAATTATATTAAAACCGTCTAAATAATTCAAAAATGTAACACAAACATTTTTAAGAGATAACTCACTACTCATACCTCAAGCTTCCCGCACTATTATTGACTGACACGGAGTCGCCCATTAAAGATTTGTATAAACAAAGGCCGGCAACATGCACTTTCATTCAGAAAAAAATTCAGAATACTCAGAAAATTGTTATACCAACATCAGCTCTTTGTATTTCATATCTTACGTAATTTACTGTTTATAAATAAATAAAATAAATAAATGGCAATTTGTTTTGTATGAAATATTAAAACAATAAAGAGGAACCTTCCTCTAAGTAAACTTGTGTCAGTGGTCCTCTCATTATAATAGCGTTCAAATGGTCTAGACAAAATATTTTATATTACAAATCAATTACACTACAAAAAAAAGTCTTGTCCTAAGATTCCCATCTAACTCTTCTGAAGTATTTTGAGGCACTAAAGCCAATTTTGGACAAAAAAGTTTTTTATCGTGTCAGTTCCATCCCTTTCATCCCCTAAAAAAGGTAAAAAAATATCTTGTCCTAAGGTTTTCATCCAACTTTTCTAAGTATTTTGACACGCTGAAGCCAATTTTGGACACAATTTTATTTTTGTCGGGTCAATTTCCCTATACCACCACTCCCCGTTATGCCCTAATGTATTTTTGTGCAAAATTGGTTTCAGCACATCAAAATACTCCATAAAAGTTAGGCCAGAACCTTTAGGACAAAGGCATTTTTTGCTATTTTTTTTTGTAGGGCATAAAAGGGGAGGTAGAGGGAAGCTGACATGATAGGAAACAAATTTGTGTCCAAAATTGCCTTCAGCGTCTCAAAACACTTTAGAGAAGTTAGATCAGAACCTTACGACAAGACCCTTTTCGCCCCCCTTTTTAGAGGCTAGAGAAAAACTGACATGAAAGAACAAAACATTTTTGTCTTCAAAATACGTCAGAAAAGTTGGATCAGAAACTTAGGACAAACAAGACCTTTTTTGACCTTTTTTAGGGGATAATAGAGGGTGGTACAGGGAAACTGGTTTCAGCGGTCAAATACTTCAGAAAAGTTAGATGAGACCCTTAGGACAAGTTTTTTTTTTGTTATTATTAATAAAATGTTGTAAATGCACATTAATGTGTAAACATAAATTACTTGAGAATGGTTTATCGAAATGCAATAAGAATATCTTTTTTATTTCTAATGATCTGAAAATTATTTTTTTTTAAGAACTTTTAGAAATATGTAAAAAATAATAAAGTCAGAGGTAAAATACCACCCTCTCGAAAAACCCCTCAAGCAGAAGAGGGGGTTGACTGATACTTTGTAAACTGATGTCCAGACGGGCTATATCTAATTTAAAATATGAATTTTATATTTTAAGGGGGTCGGAAGATATTGCAAGAAGAACTGACATTTATTGTTCCCTTCTAAACGGTATAATTTCCTTATTATTCATTGAGGGTACCTTTAGTTTTGGATGCACCCACATAAATATCGAGAGACGATTTTGTGTTAACTTAAAAAATATTGATAGGGGGAACCACAGGGATATCCTTGGACTTTAGTACGTAGTACGTCTGTGAAATTTCCGTAATTATCTCAGGGAGGGGCGCCAAAAAGAGCTCCCGTCCGGGTGGAAAATTTACCTTGAGCCGCTCTTGCTCACGAGACCGGTCCAGATCTACAACGATGATTAGTGTAAAGAACAATAGTCCTGCTAGACCCTAGATATCCGAGACCGTCATCAAAGCCAATGGATATTGGTGCGGAGCACTCTAGGGCCGTGCCGTGTATGTGAAGGGTTTTATCATAACGTCAAAGAGTGATCTTTGAACGTATGCCTCAATAGATATCGACGAAGCGTTACACATTCATAAAGCTTTCCTTGTTTGAACTTCCATATGATCCTTATACGATAGTTTGGAGTCTAGGATTGTCCCCCAAACATCACTGCAGCATTAGTTATATTTTGCCAAAATTGACAGAGAGCTATATTAGTCCATACGAAAGTGCAGCGACCAAATACGACTACTCCCCGTTTTCGAGGACGGCCAACACGATGGTGATAGTCGCGCGGTCCCTACCCCCCTCGAACCCTAAACGCAAATAACCGCCCCTTTTTTCGATTTTTCGTTGTCAGGCATGCGAGGACTTGTTAGATTGGGTTCTTTTTGAGGATACTCAATATGTCCTGTAAAATTTCGCAACCAGACATCCTAACAACCTACGGGGGTTGAAACCACCCCCTCCCTCAATACCGAAACATGCAAAAACATCCAAACGTGATGAAAATTGTTTTCCACATGTTTTCAAGGACGGGGAAATACGATGCTGATACTATTTAGCCTTCTACCTCTAACCAACTACCACTAAATGCATAAAACTACCATTTTTAGTTTTCAGGCATGCGAGGATTTGTTGGATCGTTTTTTTTTTTTTTGAGGAAGATTTTGGAGAAGATCCTGTAAGATTTCGCAACCAGACATTCTAACGACCCCAGGGAATAAACATCGGAATGAACATTAAACTCTTGCTTCCATCTGGGTACATTCATCATCATCGTCACTATCGTCAGTCTCATCGTATGATAGTATTGTAGGTATTGGAAAACCCCGATCCAACAAGTCCTCGCATGCCTGATAACGAAAACTGGGAAAAGGGGGTGGTTAGCGGTGGGAGGCTAAATAATATCAGCATTGTATTTTCCGGCCTTGAAAACGCGTAGAAAATAATTTTCAGCACGTTTGGATGTGTTTTTTGCATGTTTCGGTATTGTGGGTTTCAATCTCCCTGGGATCGTTATAATGTCTGATTGCAGAATTTTACAGGATATATTGAGTTTCTTAAAAAAAACCGATTCAACAAGTCCTCGCATGCCTGATAACGAAAAATGGGAAAAATTGTTTTATGCATTTAGTTGGTTAGTGGTGGGAGGCTAAATATCAGCATCATATTCCTCAGCATTGAAAATATGTAGACAACAATTTTCAGCATGTTTGGATATTTTTTGCACGTTTAGGTATTGAGGGAGGGGGTGGTTTCAACCCACTGGGGTCGTTAGAATGTCTGGTTGCGAAATTTTACACGACATATGAAATTTCCTCAAAAAAAAACCGATCCTGAAAGTTCTCGCACGCCTGAAAACGAAAAATGGGAAAAGTGGTGGTTTTATGCATTCAGGGGTAGTTGGTTAGGGGTAGAAAGCTAAATAATACCAGCATCGTATTCCCCGCCCTTGAAAACGTGGGAAAAATAATTTTCAACACGTTTGGATGTTTTTTGCATGTTTCGGTATTGAGGGAGGGGGTGGTTTCAGCCCCCGTGGGTCGTTAGAATGTCTGGTTGCGAAATTTTACAGGACATATTGAATTTCCTCAAAAAAACCGGATCCAATAAGTCTTCGCATGCCTGACAACGAAGGTGGTTTTTTGCGTTTAGGGGTAGTTGGAGGGGGGTAGGGACAGCGCGACTATCACCATCGTGTTGGCCGTCCTCGAAAACGGGGGGGGTAGTCATGCTTGGTTGATACCCCTGCACTTTTGGGGTTTTTGTAACTTTAGCATGGACTATATGCTGTTATACCATACCTACATAACTATATTGAGAACTCCTTGCATGAGCCCACCAATAGCCACTTCAGATCGAACATTGATCATAATAGTTAGATCGTCGACCAGTAGCCCGTCGAGCATGAGGTTCTGCAATAGTGGAGACACTACCCCCCTTGCGGACAGTCTTGGCCCAACTTGACCTTAGTTTTTTCACTACGAAGTGTGACTTCAGCGAACAGGTATTCAACATGGAGAATTTTCACCTAATTATAGTGTGGTGACAGAGACAACCTAAAGTTGGATTACTGAATGCTCTTCGATATCCAAGGACACTGCCAAAGCCAGTTCTGTCTATTCTAGCGCCTTATTAGCTCTGAAAACAAACTGATGACTCTACAGATTTACCGGTTTGGTACGCAAGCTGATTGGTACGCAAGCTGATTGGACTGAATTTGTGTGATTTGTGTGATATCAGTGCCCCATTCGTTCCAATTTCTTCGAAAGAAAGAATGTTAGATTTATCGGCATAACTGCCTTAGTCTGGTCCTGCCTTTGGTAGGAAGACCTCCTTTACCGCTCTCCAGGACTAAAACTACGCCAGATCTTAGCAGATGATCCAGGTGACCCAAAAATATCTCCTTTTTGTATTAGAGCCAGATCGCCACCTTGCTTATGGGTGGTGTTGACAAAGGTTATGACATCATCTCTCCTCGCTACATCTCTCTACTAGATTAGTGGTATCAGTTTAATCAGTTTATGTTAGCGTATAAAATTTGAATTTTAGTAACTAACTTGGACTAATACCACCAAGGATCTGATGGGAAAGAGCTTTAATGAGGCTGTGCGCCTAACAGGTAACAACAACAGATGACGTGATGCCGCCAGACGTACTACACAGTAAACGGAGGCCAATTAGAATAACACAAAACGTTTGGCAAGACGTTGTTAAGAAGAAGTAATTCAGGATATTTTCTCTAACATGTTATTATACGCAGAGCGATATTATGGTTTCAAGTGAACCAGTGGCGGCTCGTGATATTGTCTGCAGAGGAGGCTTGATATTTTGAAAGACAATTAGAGAAATTTCTACGAGTAGAAGATATTAATTTGGAAGACTGGAAGATATGCTGCTTCTTCCAAAGGGAGGCTCAGCCTCCCCTGACGAGCCGCCACTGAAGTGAACAGACATCATTTCGGATAATTACCGTAAGTCAGTGGTCCCAAATGAAGAAAAAGGTAATTTTTTATTTTTAAATTACATTTATTTTAATCATTTAGTACCATCCGCCCGTTAATTCAATATCACATAGATTCGTGAACAACCTCTACATCCAGACATGGCAACAATCTATAATAATTTTAAGGTTTTTGTATTTAATAACCTCGCTGATAAAACTACCATTATCATGGGGAAAAACTAGAAATAAAGTAGTTATTTTTTATTATTCATAGTAGGTACCAATAACGGAGTTCCGGAATGGAGATTAAAGTCTAGCAATTACTGATAACAATTCATCACTTTACGGAAGTTTTTAAACTCATGTTTATGTCACCAGATAAATCTTTTTAAACATTGCTATTTATTTACTATTATAGTAAAAATATAATGTCTTCTAAGTGGAGCAAATTTATTTAAACAGACAAAACAACAATGATTGGGATGTTTCACTAAAACATTTGAGTCATAATTTTTCCAATTTACATAACACATATATCTCATGGATATGCAGATACATCCCTAGCATAGACATAACTAGTTAGAATTGAAATACGTATTTTTTAAAACACAAAACACATATATGATAAGGTTATAGCATCAACTGATATTCAACATCATGACCGTATCATGAGTATTCTTGATGGTATAGGTATACATATATAGATTAAAGAATATTATTATATATTATGCATAAATCAATACACAGTATATTCTTTATGTTCCTTATAGACTACAAGCTCATCGTAATTTTTAAGGGGTCAAGTGACCCAGCATGAATTATATTCAGTACGATGCTGGTATATAAAACCATAACTTTAGGCACTATGCCGTCACTTTTGGTCGGTACAGGTGAGTACACAGGTAAATTGAATTTTCCATCCAAAGTGCGCTCTTCAGACAAAATATTCTTGTACGGCATTCCTCATGTTTGATAGTTCATAAAAAAATAATCGCCTAGAACCTACTGCCGTACAAAAATAATGGGACCGGAGGCCAGAAGAGTTTTTGATTTTCCGAAAATTTTCCCAGGCATAAGGGTAATTTAATACTGTACGGCGTTTGTACAATGAGATTTGTATGCTTTCATAGATTCATTATTCAGCAACGCCGTACACATTTGGTGGTTCCAGGGTGAGAAATCCCGGGCGCAACCTGTTCCCTAGACCCGTAGCACATCAGGTTTTTCTTTTAACAGCAAATAAATATATAAATATCACGATCCAACAGACTTTTTTGCTTTAAAAAAAAACCTGACGCGATGGGGAAAAACTAAGGTCAGATTTGTGCTCAGCGGCTCAAAATACAAGGGATAGCAGCAGTGGCGGATGGTGAAATTTCAATAATTTTTTTCTCGTCTCCGGCGCATGGGACCCATACGAAATATGGGAACTAACATCTAGAGAAGCACTCCTCTAACGACCCGTAAAAAATTTTGAAAAAGCAGTATGCGAAAATTTTTTTCAAAATTCGGTTGCCCCCCCCTAGGTCTAGGGACTCCTGTTGAAAATTATTTTTTTTTTGTCATATACATTTTACTTTTCATAAAAATACAATAATACGTTTAGGAGTTTATGAAAATATTTTCATTACTAACTGAAGTACAACGAATTGAAATTTTATAATTTGTTAAATTGTAAATTACAAAATTTCAGTTCATTGTATTTCAGTTAATAATGAAAATATTTTCATAAACTCCAGAACCTATTGTCGTACTTTTATGAAAAGTAAAATGTATATGACAAAAAAAAATAATTTTCAACAGGAGTCCCTAGACCTAGGGGGGGGGGCAACCAAATTTTGAAAAAATTTTTCGCAAACTGCTTTTTCAAAATTTTTTACGGGTCGTTAGAGGAGTGGTTCTCTAGATGTTAGTTCCCATATTTCGTATGGGTCCCATGCGCCAGAGACGAGAAAAAAATTATTGAAATTTCACCAGCCGCCACTGGATAGCAGTGACGGATCTACAGGGGCTCCGCGGCACCCGGGCCTGGGAGCTTTACTGAGGGATAGGTATGGTCAGTATCCCCGCAGAAAACGTTTTTTTGTGGGCCTGTGTTATTATTATGTACCTATATGAGTACTCATGCAAAAGTGTGCAGTTTGCGAGAATTTATTTGTAATATTTGAAAGATAAGAAAAAATATCGTTTGTGGCTTAATTAGTTTGTCATCCAGGTAAGTTTTCATGACTATAAATAAATTGTTTGTGCAAATAATTTTTCAGTAACTTTTAATTGTAAGATTCTAGCTTAAGAAATACATACCGGTTAAATAAATTCTAGTTGGAAAATATGCGGGAAAAATATTATATTGTCTACTGCGTCACGGTCCACTTTGTCACAAGGTTCACTTTGTCACAATAAACTATTGTCCATTGTCCGTGATTAAAAATATTTGTTATTTTCCTTTACTTGTATTACTTCCACATCCAGTGGAAGTATAGTAACGACAAAAAAATTTTTATTGTTCAAATAGGCTTAGAATGTCATGAAACACCGAGATTTAAAGTTTGAGCGAAAAAAAAAAAAATTTCTGTCTGTCGGTCTGTCTCTCTGTCTGTATCTTTTTTTTTGTGCGCACGTTTACTCTGGAACCGTTTGAGATATTGACTTGAAATTTGGTACACATATGTACTTTGACGAGATCTAGAACTAGATTATATTTTCATCTGGTTCCGTCGAAGGGTTGGGGGTAAATTGGGGTCAATAGGTAAATCAAGCAGGTAAGAGTCCATAAAATTGGTATTTAGTATATATATAAGAGAAGCTAAGGTCTCAAAAAAATTTTGACATTAGCCACCCCCATTATTAAAGGGGGGTGGAAAAAAATAAAATTGTAATTTAGCGTGTATACAAGAACCTATGGCCTCAAATTTTTTTTTACTTAATCCACCCCCACCCCCAAACCTCAACCACCACCCCAACCCCCACTATCGAGTGACATATCGTTTTATAGGTTTTTGGGGTAGGCGATTTCAAATATCATGTTATAAAGTTACTTCGAGTAATATGGATGCGCAGTAGGTTACCTCTAGTAGTATGGATGCGCAGTAGGTTTCTTCGAGTATTTAGGATGCGCAGAGGCTTTTCTAGAGTACTATAGATGCCCAGTAGGTTACCTCAAGTAGTATGGATGCGCAGTGGCTTTCCTTGAATACCATTGATGCGCAGTAGGTTACCTCAAGTGGTATGGATGCGCAATGGGTTTTCTCGAGTAAAATGGATGTGCAGTGGGTTTCTTCAAGAAGTATGAAAGCGTAGTGGCTTTCCTCTAGTAAATTGGATAAACAATGGGTTACCTCGGATAGTATGGATTCGTAGTAGGTTTTATTGAGGAAAATGCTTGAAGTAGAGGCTCTACTTCTATCGTGTAGTCCACGGCACAGAATGATTTTTTATATCTTTGTCATGCTATTTTCTGCGTATTACTTCTACATTCAGTTGAAGTATACTAACGCAAGAAAAATTTTTGAAAACTTTCATTGTACGAATAGGCTTAGAATGTCATGAAACCTCAATATTTTAAATTTGAATAAAATACATTTGTCTATCGCATCGGTCTGTCTGTTAGTCTTGTATCTTTTTGGTGCTCACGATTACTCTGGAACCGTTTAAGATATTGACTTAAAAATATGGCACACGTATGTATTTTAACGAGATCTGGAACTAGATTATATATCGATCTTATTCCGTTGCAGAGTTGAAGGTAAATGGGGGTAAATAGGCAAATAGGTAAATCAAGCAATTGGGAGTGCATGAAATTGGTATTTAGTAAATATAAGAGGAGCTAAGGTCTCAAAAACATTTTTGGCAATAGCGACCTCTATTACAACCCCATATTATGATTTAGTGTGTATACAGGAACCAGTCATCAAGAATCACCACCCCTACCACTGATGGGGCATATCATTTTATGGGTTTTTGGAGTACACGATTTCAAATATACTATTAAAGTTCCATAAACAATTATTTCCACTTAGTGGAGTACAAATATAGTATTTTCGTTGTAAGAGACTTAGATAGGAAGTCTTGATGTGGAAGTAGTGATTCCTTTAGCAGCGGTTTTTTTTTTTCAACATTCATATTTTGCTAAAAAAGAGTCAATAGTCCAATTAATAAGTGGTGGAACAGCACCGATTTAAAAAATTCCCTTTTTCATGTGTTCCCTAGACCCCCAGGAACAATCATCAGCATTGTAACCTGCATTAACTCCGAAAATGAGAAAGTTAGGGAGGTTTGAAGTGCCCCAAAAAGTTGCTGTCATAAAAAAAATTATAAAATTAATATTTCGCCTCGGAAGTGGGCTCTAGGAGGGTTTTTGACTCGCTGATCACGAATTCGAAATTGAGAAATTTCATATTCCAGTACGGAATTCGTGCAATTTTTTGATGAAAATTCCACTTTTTCGGGCGGAAATTTAAATATGAATATTGTGCTGCGGAAGTGTGCTCTACGGGATTTTTTGGGTCACTGATCACGATTCCGAGGTCCAAATTGAGCAATTCCATTTTCCAGACTGGAATGCGTGCCATTTTTTCGTATCGAATTTCACTTTGAAGAAAAAAAGTATGTATGAATATTACGAGTATTTCAAAATAATTTTACTTCCACATCCAGTGGAAGTATAGTAACGACAAAAAAATTTTTTTAAATTTTTATTGTTCAAATAGGCTTAGAATGTCACGAAACGTCGAGATTTTAAGTTTGAACGAAAGAAAAATTTCTGTCTGTCGGTCTGTCTGTAACTTTTTTTGTGCGCACGTTTACTCTGGAACCGTTTGAGATATTGACTTGAAAGTTGGTACACATATGTACTTTAACGAGATCTAGAACTAGATTATATTTTCATCTTGTTCCGTCGAAGGGTTGGGGGGTAAATTGGGGTAAATTTGGGGAAAATAGGTAAATCAAGCAGGTAAAAGTCCATAAAATTGGTATTTAGTATATACAAGAGAAGCTAAGGTCCCAAAAAAAGTTTTGGCATTAGCCACCCCCATTACCACCCCCACCCCATTATTAAAGGGGATGAAAAAAAATTGTGATTTAGTGTGTGTACAAGAACCAGAAACCTCAAAATATTTTTTTACTTCATCCACCCCCACTACCACCCCCTATCACCGCCCCCATCCCGCTACCGATGTGGGGTATCGTTTTATGGGTTTTTGGAGTAGAGGATTTCAAATATTATATTATTAAAGTTCCATAAACAATTATTTCCACATACAAATTTTTTTCGTTGTGAGTGACTTGGATAAAAAATTTGGATGTGGAAGTAGTGATTCCTTGGGCAGCGGTTTTTCAAGTCAGTTTTACTTTGAAGAAAAAAGTTATGTAGGAATGAATATTACCAACATTTCAATTAATATACATGGCAATTTTATAAACACTGCAGGAATGCATCCAAATTTTTTCTTCTTTCAATTGAGGTAAGTGATTAAGACGTAACAATTTTTATAAAAAGGTGGTATTCTGTGATAAAATAGTTATTAATTTACCATTATTTTTTTATATAATTTACATTATTTATATCAATCATAATCTGAATCATATTCGAGAACTGGTAATTCAGGATTTGTTGATTCTTCTTCAGTGTCACTTTCATCTTCCTGTTCATCCGATAGTTCAGCCGGACAAATCGTTCATTTTCCGTTACCTCTGCAGCTCCAGGTGCCTCACAATTATTGCAGTTGTTTCCGTGACAAAATTTAAAAGTTTGAGAGCAATATACACCATTCTTGCGATAACCACAAGCTGCTCCGCATCCAGTTTGGCAGCCACATTATAGCATCCGTAATCTTTTTTGGTGCAGGTTCGGTCATCCTTACGGGATGCAAGACGCCGTCGATCAATTTCCAACCCCAATCAGTTGGATTCAATGTTGTGGTTCTGTTATGATGAGAATTTGTCAAGAAGCCGATCCAAAATTGCATCTGGCAATACACCCGTTTAAAATTGTTCTCTGAAACCATCCACGGCGGGAGGCAACGTATTTATTCTTCTTCGTTGATTTAATATATATATTTGCACATTTATAAACGCATAAATATGTGCACAGATATACACAAACACATATACATATAAAAAACACAGACAAATCTAATCAACAGTACTTCTGATGAGATATTTGGAATTACTTGAATTAGACCGCGAATTCGTATCCAGTTGCTCAATTTGGACTTCGGAATCGTGATCAGCGACCCAAAAAACTCCCAAGAGCACACTTTCGCAGCATAACATTCATATTTAAATTTCCGCCCGAAAAAGTGGAATTTTCAAAAATGGCACGAATTCCATACTGGAATATGGAGTTCCTCAACTTTTCAATAAATACAATTTTTCCTTTTCAAATTGGGTTTGTTTTCAAAGACTTTTTGGGACCTATGTGGCAGTTTTCTCGAAACGTTGGAATTATCAAGTTCTATCAGGTGTACCTTTTTTTTTACGTAGACAACAACTTTTCGTAAAAAAAAAAGAAAAAAAATATTCATCATTAGGTATAGCTCATGATGCGCCCTCCACGGGCTAGCATGATGTGATAGATAAATTATTGTTTCTTAGCTTAAAAAATGTTTCCTTACCAAATTGGGAGAAGATCGGTCAACAGGTAGTTGACATATTGCAAAAAAAGTACAACTTTGACACCCTGTATCTCAGTAAGGAGGCACATTTTATCTAAGTGTTTCATGTTAAATCTTCATACCGTGCGTGTAATTTCCCATTAGGCATGTACATTCACGTAGCGCGAGAAATATGACAACACCGGCAGCCGTAAATTCGTGCGTCGGTGGAGCATCCCAGCTCTGTCATTTCATTTCAGCCAGCTGGCACACGCGATGTTGTAATTCTGACTCCCCATGCCTAGCCCGCGACTACACACAAGGTATAAGGATTCTCCAGTTAGCGTATGTCCAATTACACAGCCCCACAAAAAAAAAATACAAGTTCTGTACCAGAGACGTGAATACATAGATTTTTTGTATTTTTTTATGCTGAATCCGAATCCGCAGCCAAAAATATGGGTTACCCAGGTAGTTTTTTAGTAAAACGCAAAAACATCCCCTAAAATAGAGTGATACGGTAAAGCTTTATAATGAAATGCACCAATTTGTAAATACTTTGAGAAAACATTTTAAAACAAGATTTTGAGCATTAGAAAGAAATATATGCAAATTAAATTCATACCCACCCCTACGAGGGGGTTAATTCCACCCTTAAGATCAAATAATTAACGAGTGTTATAGTGCAAAACAATGTGAAAAGCCATAGCCTCGTAGTTTGTAATTCCAAATATACAAAAAATGTAGGTTGACAGACAATATACCTAAAAAATATAATAATATAATCTTATTTTTAAGGG
The DNA here is from genome assembly GCA_936432065.2 of Rutpela maculata. NCBI lineage: Eukaryota > Metazoa > Arthropoda > Insecta > Coleoptera > Cerambycidae > Rutpela > Rutpela maculata. The sequence continues at coordinate 15,032 of CAKZFB020000144.1, forward strand.
GCTTGAAACCACCTCTACAGACCTAGGTATTTCTTATCCCTTTAGGTCACATATTTTTCTATTCAATGGTTTGGTCTAAATTTTGTTACCGCGGGTTTTTGGGGTCTCTAATTACGAATCTGAAGTCCGAATCTGAAAATTCCTGAATAAACAATGGCGGATCCAATATGGCGGATGTAAAAATCGGAAAAGTATTCAAAATTTGAATATTATGTGAAACTTGTTACTCAAGGGTTTTTGGAGTCGCTGATCACGATTCGCAAATTCTTAAATCCAAAATGGCGGACCCATTATGACGGATTAAAAAATATCACAGAAATTGGTATTTACCACCCAAAGAAATACGTTATGAATGTTTAAAAAAATGGAGGCATTTGAGTAAAAATAGGCAAATGTCTAAAAATGAGAAGCAAGGAATATAAATTCGATTTGCGGTGAGCTGTCTCTAAATGTGAAAGTGAGGACGAATGAAATAGGGACGATTTGGAGCCAAATATATAAAACTGATCATGCAAGTGATTCCATCTTAAATACATATACACTGCAACTTAGATCGAGCATTAAGTTTACAATTTTAAAACTTGATGGAAAAGCTATAAGTTTTGTTTTTTCAGTTTTCCCTTCCATATTTTTGCAACCAGGACACCTCCACGTGGTGATGGTGGGCAACAGATTCTTCTGGCAAAGCTCCTGGGTTAACAAAATATGCCATCATGGCAAAAATAGGTAAGGCATTTTCGATGCAGGGTATCGGAAGCCCAGTATCGGCAGCTGGTCAGGGTGAGAAAGCTGGCCCTCAGGCGTCGTCATCCAGCTTCTTTTTTTCACAAAATTTTGCGGGAATTACAGAGGAAATCTTAGCATACTTTATACTTGCTTTGAAATTATAATTTCCTCCATCAGTCATACAAAAGTAGCAGTCCTCTTAATTCAGCGACCCCAAAAACCGGTAACAAAATTTAGATCAAACCATTGAAAATATGTGACTCAAAGAAAGAAATACCAAGGTCTGCAGAGGTGGTTTCAAGCCCCTTAAAAATAAGATTATATTATATTTTTTAGATATATTGTCTGTCAACCTACATTTGTATATTTGGAATTACAAACTACGAGGCTATGGCTTTTCGCATTGTTTTGCACTATAACATTCGTTATTTGATCTTAAAGGTGGAATTAACCCCCCTCGTAGGGGTGGGTACGGATTTAATTTGCATATATTTCTTTCTAATGCTCAAAATATTATTTTAAAATGTTTTCTCAAAGTATTTACAAATTGTTGCATTTCATTATAAAGCTTTAACCGTATCGTTCTATTTTAGGGGATATTTCTGCGTTTTACTAAAAAACTACCTGGCAGTGGCGGCTGGTGAAATTTCACTATTTTTTTTCTCGTCTGTGGCGCATGGGACCCATACGAAACTTGGGAAATAACATCTAGAGAAGCACTTCTCTAATGACCCCTAAAAAATTTTGAAAAAGCAGTTTGCGAAAAAAATTTTGAAAATTCGCTAGCCTCCCCTGGGTCTAGGGACCCCTGTTTACTTTTATTTTTTTTTGTCATATGCATTTGACTTTTCATAAAAATGCATCGACAGATTTTGGAGTTTGTGAAAATATTTTCATTACTAACTGAGATACAACGAATTGAAATATTGTAATTTGTTAAATTGTAAATTACAAAATTTCAGTTCATTGTATTTCAGTTAGTAATGAAAATATTTTCACAAACTCTAAAATCTGTCGATGCATTTTTATGAAAAGTCAAATGCATATGACAAAAAAAAAATAAAAGTAAACAGGGGTCCCTAGACCCAGGGGAGGCTAGCAAATTTTCAAAAATTTTTTCGCAAACTGCTTTTTCAAAATTTTTTAGGGGTCATTAGAGAAGTGTTTCTCTAGATGTTATTTCCCAAATTTCGTATGGGTCCCATGCGCCACAGACGAGAAAAAAAATATTGAAATTTCACCAGCCGCCGCTGCTACCTGGGTAACCCATATTTTT
>CAKZFB020000145.1:0-31701 GCA_936432065.2 Rutpela maculata
AAGTCAAGCATGAAACAAGTATGAAGTATCCATTCACGTCTATGAAATGTCCATGAAGTGTCCATAAATGTCCATAAATGTCCATATAGTGTCCATGAACGTCTATGAAGTGTCCATCAACGTACATAAAGCTCTATAAACATAAAGTTGGAGTATTCCTACAGAGACCTTTGAGACGGTAACATGTCCTTTCTACTAGATATAGAACCTAATTGTTATGGACTAAGACATGTAAAGACAGGCCTCATGATCGGTGAAACACCAGTTTCGATTGAAAAAGACATACTTGATATTCATGGAAATAAATTCCCGTTGACGAAAGGTCTAACTGAGTTACTAACCAAGAGAGAACCCAAGAATTTTAACGGCGACGACATACTCTCTTACAAGCGTATATTGATGCTGACCAACACCCATTTGAGAAGGTATGGAAAAGAACTTCGCATAAAACCTAACAATTCTTGGAAGTACCAGAACATTATATCAAAATTGTTTCCTCCAAAAAGGAAAAGACGGGATCCTGATGAATATAAAATACAAGCAAATGAAAAATTAGAAAAATCAACAATGCCGTCTGCAGTAGTCGCGGTGTCAGAGCGGCAGGTTATGAGCCGTTCCCAAAGTATATTTGATAATTATCAACTGTCTACCACCTCCAATATTCATTGAATGTTTAGGTTAGGTTGAGAAAGCTGCGCGCGCAACTTACTCAACTTAACCTATACATTCAATGAATATTGGAGGTGGTAGACAGCACCTAACCTAACATTTAATATGTTAAGCCAAATTAAATAAATAATTCCTCCGAGAAAAAAGGAAGTCAGGTGTAGGAGTCGAACCCACATCAGGATTTACCACACGACTGAGCGCGTGCACCTGGACCACTCGGCCAACCTGACCTCCATCTGCAGACGGTTTATGGGTATAGAGGTTGGACCATAGGTATTCATTGACTTATAGAGAGTCAGTATTCATGGGTAGGCAGCTTACACTACCTAACCTATACATCCAATGAATATTGGAGATGTTAGACAGCACCTAACATTAAGTGTGGTACAGGTACAGGTATACAGGTACAGGTATACAGGTACAGGTATACAGGTACAGGTATACAGGTACAGGTATACAGGTACAGGTATACAGGTACAGGTATACAGGTACAGGTATACAGGTACAGGTACAGGTATACAGGTACAGGTATACAGTTATGGGTATGGTATAGTATAGTATAGTATGGTATGGTAGTGTGGTATGGTTTTAATCTTAATAAATATTAGTAACCAAATATATTGTTTTTATTCCCAGTCTATAAGATTTTTTTCATTAATATTTGTACAAGTTGAAATAGCTGAAAGTTCTAGAAGTCCTATACCTGGTTTCGAGACATTTTTTAGCGAAGCGAGAAGTCAAAAACTATGTACCTCGTATATTAACGCAAATAATTTTTGTGAGTTCTATCGAAAACTGAATAACTGATATTATACTGGACAAAAGTCCAGTAAATTCGTTACTTCGCTTAATGATAAATGTTTATTATGCATTTAGTCGTTTAGTAACTGAAAGCCTTTTTTAAAAGTTTATGTACTTACTTATAAGTGATATGTTATAAATGATCATGTGGCAGCCATAGAAACCATATCGATTTTTCTGATTTTCTGAAAGAAGTGAAGCAAAAAGTTTTGGTTCCCGTTACTTTGCTATCTTCTAATTTATATAACTTTTAACAAATTGGTTGCACTAATATTTTAACAAATCTTTATGATTGGTTAGATGTTCTTGGTTTAAATTTTCGCTTATAGAATTAAGTGTTTATTTGATTAGAAATCCTCTGATTAATCTCCTTAATAGAAATAGAAGAGAAGTAAAATATATGTCATCAATTAAATATTTCATATTTGATATATGAATTCAGAATATAGTGGTATAGAGGAGAGTGTGAATGTGAGTGGGAAGTTTGTAGGTAAGTCAGAAGTAAGACGCTGTAAAGCAAACTTGCAAAAATTCATTTAATAATCTTCATATTTCGTAAAGTATTTACATAAATCTCATAATTCACACCTAGGCGCCTGTTCAGTCTTATCGCTTCAATCAAGACGTTAGGGTCAGTATCTGAATCCCAGTTTAATACGTCTTCTTTTTTTGTTCCCTCAGAAGATGTTTGATAATTATCAAATATACTTTGGGAACGGCTCATAACCTGCCGCTCTGACACCGCGACTACTGCAGACGGCATTGTTGATTTTTCTAATTTTTCATTTGCTTGTATTTTATATTCATCAGGATCCCGTCTTTTCCTTTTTGGAGGAAACAATTTTGATATAATGTTCTGGTACTTCCAAGAATTGTTAGGTTTTATGCGAAGTTCTTTTCCATACCTTCTCAAATGGGTGTTGGTCAGCATCAATATACGCTTGTAAGAGAGTATGTCGTCGCCGTTAAAATTCTTGGGTTCTCTCTTGGTTAGTAACTCAGTTAGACCTTTCGTCAACGGGAATTTATTTCCATGAATATCAAGTATGTCTTTTTCAATCGAAACTGGTGTTTCACCGATCATGAGGCCTGTCTTTACATGTCTTAGTCCATAACAATTAGGTTCTATATCTAGTAGAAAGGACATGTTACCGTCTCAAAGGTCTCTGTAGGAATACTCCAACTTTATGTTTATAGAGCTTTATGTACGTTGATGGACACTTCATAGACGTTCATGGACACTATATGGACATTTATGGACATTTATGGACACTTCATGGACATTTCATAGACGTGAATGGATACTTCATACTTGTTTCATGCTTGACTTAAGCAAATTTATGTGTTCCTTTTCGCACATGTTCCATAAAATTGCTAAAATCGTGTCCTAGTTTATAAAAGTGTAGACATCTCTTCTAATTTTAGTAAATGATATGTGAAATATAAATTACTCTCTGTGATTTAGATTTGCTACTTTTCTTTAGGCCCCTGTTAAAGCAGGTAGTTGGATACTGTTTGGTTTCTAAGATTTTCATTTTGCAGCATTTATAGCTTGTTATTAAATGTTAGGTTAGCTTAGGTACTATACTGCACACCATATCTATACATCCAATGGTAAGGAGGTCTCCTCGAAGAACAACAAGCAGTCATCCAAGACAGATGAAGAAAAGGAAAAGAAAGAAGATATTATTATTATTATTAATTAAAAACCTTTGTATAAAAATATATCATTAATTGTCTGTAGATGTTTGCTATGAGCCATCAATTAAATATTTGTTTGCTGTATACCTAAAATGATATTCTCATATAGAGCTACTTTGGATGGTTTCTTCTCGAACTGCAAAGTCTTCGGGCCACTGGACTGTTTGAGTATTGAAAATATTATTTCAGGATATGCTGCAGATATAATGTTGTGTTTCTCAAAGTTTTTTATACAATATGTTGTTGTGTGGTCTAGCGTCATTAAACATATATAACTGGGGGGATTTAAAATAATTCCTACGTTCAGCCGCCGTTTGTTGACCAACTTCATGTAACATTTGTTTTTTACCCTATGCTTGTTGCAATATTATTTATAATTTTTTATAATTATGCATACTACTATATAACGCATTTAACGCTGGTTTAAACCCATAGTTTCAATATTTCGACTGCTGTATTGAGTAAGTGTTTCCTATTACAATATATAAACCTAATCCGAAAATAATTCCTGCATATCTATTGAATGTAGTATCTTTTTTTTAATTACCCTGTATATTCGACGAATAGTATGGTATAGTATGGTATGGTATAGTATGATATGGTTTACATATATTAGCGTTGGACTGTTGGACTGTTACAGGGATTTTATTTATCACTAGCGTACGTAGATCTCAAAATATGAAGTAAAATTCATGAACGTGTATCAGTTGTTCTCGATACTTAATAATAAAAATACGATTTTGTCGGATATAAGCCCCCTGTACATTATTTCGCGACATCTGTTTAAATTAATTTATATTTCCTAATATTATTTATGGTTATATATACCTATATCTAAAAAGCATTTCTGAAACAAGACAGATATATGTAAGTTCTTTTTGATAAAATGGTATTTTTATCCCTACCATAAATAAAAATTATCTTCATAGCAATTATGTGTTTACTGTTCTATTTCTTTTTAAACATTCATAAGCGTTGAACATAAACATCTGGCCTCAAGTAAGAAATAAACAATTTGAGATGTATTTTGCAACTAAGGATATGTTTTTATAATACTTTATTTCACACATTGTCACATGCGAATTTGTTTATTATTCGCCTCTATTTAAATATTAACAGATGGCCTTAGATATTCCTGGTTTTGTTGTACTGTATCTTTTGCAGAATAATTATCTTCATAGCAATGGTGCGTTTTGCGTTTTGTGTTCTATTTTTGTAAATTCATGAATGGTTGGTATACATAAACATTTATCCTCATGTGTGAAAATGTAACAAATTGTCTAATTTGTAGGTAACGTGGTCTGTCATGGGTTCCGACGCCTTTTTAGGTTAATTATATTTTGCATATGTCACATCAGTTTTGTGGGTAATGTTTAATCTCTTTATTTAAGTTTATGAAATAATCGTCAAGATGTATTTGATATAGAGAATATGTCTGTTTTGCAATGACCTGCATTTTTCCATTTTTATATTAAAAAGTTCGATATATTTATTGAAATAAAACGTATTGTATTAAAGATGTATAGTTATTTATGTACCATAAATCATCCACATTTTGAAGGTTCCCATTTACATACATGACATCTGGATTATGAGTATGGTGGACCATCCACATAACTATGTCATTCTGTCCTATTGTGGTTTGTAAAACAAAGGTATTTGAATCTGAAGTTTTGAAGTTGTGTGTATATTTCCTTGGTAAACTTGGACCTTGTATAAAGAAGTTTGATGAGAGCAGCTTTTTCAAATCAAATATATTGATGGAAAATTCCGAAGTTCTTCACCAGTAAAGCCATATAATTTTTTTACCATGCTTGTGTTCTCTTATTAATTCGTTTGCTAGATAGAGTGAGCAGTTGAGTTTTGGGCCCATATTCTCTGCATCTAAATGAAGTTAAGTATATTTGACACTGTCTCGAATCTCCGATCCACTGAAGAATCTTGAAGTAATTTGTAAATTGTTGGTTTTTAGAATTTCTCGTAAACAACTCATCGATTCATAGCCCATATGCAGTTATTTTCCTTTGAAATCTTGATTACTGGAGGTGAAAACTGTTTGAAAATCCTCATGTATTGCATCGGTCTTTCCATCGTAATACCGGTAATTCATTATTGTTCCTTGATGAGATAAAACCTATTCCAATCGGTTTCAGAAGAAAACTTTCCACAGGTGGTTAAGAGAGTTAAGAGAGAATTATTGCATAGGTGGTGAAACAAGAATCATATGGAAGTCTATCAAAAAATAAATTTGTACTATGTTCACCAATCACTATATACATCCTTTGAAATGCAATCTTTGGATTCGAATACACTTGATATCTAGCCATTCTGATATGTAAATAAAACAAATCATTATTAATATGAAATTTAATTAACAGTGTCTTGATTATAAATATTATATTTTACAATATATTCGTTAGGTATGGTATTTCTAATAGAGAATAGCATGTGAAAAAAACCTTCTGAAATCATTTCTTTTAAAAACACATCGAGAGTAATGAATCTTCGTAAGACATGGCTACATAACTCTTCAGCACGACCATATGTTTTCAGTGTGTACTCTAGATGTCCAAGACGAACTAAAGTATCAGTTTCATAATCTCTAACATGATACGTAATATTGGGAGATGTATCGAGTTCTTGAAATTTTTCTCTTGAAATATCCTGATACAAATTGAGAATGGCATTTTTTAAGTTATCATTGATATCGTCCATTCTAATAATTCTAACTAGGCACTTTAGAATTAAAATCAAAGTACAAAGCGTAAGGTAGCACAGTAATTGAAGAAGTGGAGCTGATTGATTATTGTGGTCGGTAGAAATATCAATAAGTTTTGTGTGGTAGCGCATGCGTCTTTTATCGTAAATTTTTTTGTTGAGAGGGGGAACATGTCACGTGTCTAACACCTGCATATGTTATTCGCGGAATCCTACACTTGTCGAGACAAGTTAATGAAACTATGTGTTCAGGTTATTTCAAGGTTTATAATGCTCTGTAAAAAAATATATTGCATCATGTTATGACATCATTATTTTTTTCGGAGACGTCGCGTGAGAAAGCATTGTCCAGATTGCATATGACACTCTGTAAAAAATATATAATTTGGTATATGAGAGCCTAACAATGTGCTATCTTTTAATTCGAGTATGGGGGAATAATGTGACTTTCCTATCTAATCTTATAACACGATACAAAGTATGATATAAATCTGGGTTTGCATGTTATGAGGTGAAAGAAATTCAGTGAAAACGCTATATAAAACATTTGAAATGATGTTCTGTTTGAGTTTTTCCGAGTATATGAGAAGTTAAATATGATCGATACTCTTTCAGAAGAACTATACAGTGAATCCATAATAGAAAAGAAACACGCGTATAACACGTTTTTGTATTATGCGTAAATTGATTTTTTACTGTTAATATCCTGTATCTGAGTTGAAAATGTAAAAATTACTAGTCAAAATATATTATTTTTTCTTAGTCTATAAGATTTTTTCATTATTATTTATGTAGGTTGAAATAGCTCAGTCTGAGGTTCCATCCCTGGCTTCGACACAATTTTTCTTTAGCAAAGCGAGATATTCTATTACCCTCAGCACTAGTTGCCATCTGATGGTCATAACCTAGTTCATCTTACCATATTTTACAAGTTCAGACATGTCTGGACTTGTTTCCCCATCAACATCTGTTGCTATGGAGAGCATCCCCCACCTAAGATTATTATACCCTTAAACGATATATAAAGCATATGCAATTTTGTGTCTTCCTGAGTATACAACAAAGTAAATATGATTGATACTCTTCCTGAAGAACTAGAACTAGACAGTGAATCTATAATAGAGAAGAAGCATGAAGTTTACAGTTTGTGCAGAACTGGGCTTACCAATACGTGTGTCTAATTCAGCATTATTTTATTATTGCTTTAATTGATATTCTATTATATATAGGAGAGGGGGAAGAATGAAAATACTTTTCTTATAAATTTAACACCTGACATTATATATTTTACCATTCATTATAATTTACTTGAAAACCTTTGCTTATTTTTAAACACTTTCTCATCCCAGATCTTCTGTATTTCATGAGGTATATGAATGATTTCTTTCTTCACAATGATAGTGGTAGTTACATTGCAATAATTACACGATACATCCAAATCAGGCTGGTTCGTCTCAAAATGTATTTTCTATTTACTTGTAAAGTTTTTAATAAATATTTGTAAAACTACATGTGGTTTATTTTCCATTACATAAAATATGTAATGTTTCCCGGACTAATTTTATAAAATAATTTTTAATTTAACCCCTGTATATGTTTAATTATTTTATTACAATAAAATAGAAATGGAATAATATGTATTTTATTTCACACAGCCCTGTACATTAATTAAGTATTTTCAAACTGCTTTCAGTTTGTTATTTATTGTCTCCTTGTAACATTATAACGCGAATTGATACACATATGACATATGTGTAATTCTATTTTTAGTCCGTATTTGACCCTCGTGGCACGAACGGCTTAAATGCATTGTGAATGTAACATTATTCGTTAAATATTTACCTGATCCATTTACCTTAGCAAGTTTTGTGAATGTGTGTTACCTCTACGATATATCTGTTTGGTGGGCGTTTTGTGCCTCTAAGAATATTTTGTGAATATTGTTCTGTGAAATAAAAATAATGTGAAATAGTGCGAAGTGGCAGTGTTTATGTTTTCTTGGATACCTTTTGTTTTTACATTGGATTACCATTGGATTACCTATAAGGTATCGTATTGATGCAAATTTATAAACACATTGTTTAGAGAGATTTTTGGGGCGTTTTTAAAAATTTATTATTTCTTTGATGTCGATGCTATACTATAGTCTGAAATCGTGTACACATGATTTGGGATTGGAAAAATGCTTATTTTTTCCTCTGAAATTATTTCGAAATTTTTAATGGGTATTCATTGACTTATAGAGAGCCAGTATTCATGGGTGGTTTGAAATGCACATTTTTTTATATCAGATATAACGAAAACCCAAAAACCGCCCATTTTGTGAAAAACTAGTCAGTTATCAGACAACTGCTAGAATCTAAGATGAAATTGTAAATTTTAAGTCAAAATATATTGTTTTATTCCTAGTCTATAAGATTTCTTTCATTAATATTTGCGTAAGCTGAAATAGCTCAGTCTGAAGTTCCAGAAGTCCTAATTTCGACACATTTTTCTTTAGCAAAGCGAGAAGTCAAAAACTATGCACTTTGTATACATATTGTTGATAACGTAAATAATTTTTGTGATGAAATGCACATCTTGTGAAAAATTGAAAATATCCTGTTATGAGAAACTACAATTAACATGTTGCTATTTTTTTGGTTTAGACACTATTTTTACTTGTATAAATTATACGATAATAATTACTCTCCGAGACCCCACGCTTCTGAGTGCTGTTTTGCATCTTTAAAAAAGAATACAACTTATTAACTGATGCAGTCATCAGACAGCTGCAATTAAGCCGTGAGAAATATACTGGCTAAATATAGTCTACATGTGTTCGATGAATTTTATGGCGTAAACACTTTAGAGAATACTTTGTTTGGGGCAATTGAAAAGCACATTTATTTATGAAAGTATATACCGTGTGTAAGAAATTTGTAGGTACACATATTATTATATTGAATTAATTACCGAAATAATGATCTGGTCGTGAGGACAATAGTTTTGATTGGTTTTACCTTTCATCATAATCTATTTTTAGATAAACACATCATTCACCTTTCACCAGATGTCATGAGTCATCGATCTATTTTTAGATTGTGTGTCAGACAGGTCATTGGCATAGGTCATTCACCTTTCACCAGATGTTATGAGTCATCGATCTATTTTTAGATTGTCGTGAGAATCTAACCTTTGGTTTCACCAGCCAGACAAGTCATTCACCTTTCACCAGATGTCGTGAGTCATCGATCTATTTTTAGATTGTGTACCATCTGTTCACCGGATGTCGTGAGAACAATAGTTTTAATTGGTTCCCACACAACCAGCTGTTCGCCAGATGCTTTCACATAGCTTTTGATTGGCTGCTCACAAAAAATGAGCCGCTCCGATCGCTTTCTCATAGGTTTTAATTGGTTGGCCACAAATGGCCAACTCTCCGCTCCGGCTCCAGCTCCGGTGGCTTTCCCATTATATACTACTCCTATTTTTTTAGTCACAGATATAGGATGTTATCTCTCCAGTGATCATTTTTTTCTATATATGTAAGCTATATACCTAAATTAATTAAATTTCCGTCTATTTCCGTCCGTATGAGGGGAAAATTTTTTTTCTCTAAAATTAGTTTCAGCGTATCACAATACATCAAGGTTATCAAGTTATAGAGGTTTGAATATTTGGTACTTCGAAGGAGTGCAGGGGGTGAACGACGCGTATCTGGGGTGGCCAAGAAGTGACTTTGTGTTATGTATTAGATTCCTTATCAAGTTAAATAAGTCGCTTGCTAACCCTACGAAGTTACGTAAGCCGGTCAGCTATATGGGGACCATTTTTGTTTATTAAACCTCACCACTCGACACGCGACATGTGCACTGTGCAACTCGGACATTAGAGAACATTATCTTCTATTTACCGGTTTTAGATCTAATATGGGTTAGTCAGTTGTGCCTAAAATAATTTATGTCAACATTCATATAGAACAGGTAAAATGTAATTCATTACTCAGTACAATGGCAACGCAACAATTTCTCTTTCCCCCATGTGCAAACAGCTCGATGCAATAACACGTGCACCTGTCAATGATATTTCACACATTCTTTCATATTTTCCTGTTTCAATCGTCATCCCCCAGTGCAATGCAATAAAAGATATCGGTGACGCAACGCTAACGCCGTTCCATCCACGACATGAGGGAGCTTTTAATATTTTATAGGTTATTACCATTAGAATTGTCCAATTAAACGGCACATACAGAGTACCGAAGGATGGGACTATTCACACGAACTCTCTTGTATACGCCAACCGCATTCAGATTAATCATCCGATGAACATAATTGCGTTTCCGTAAGTGTACTCGGCCGGTAACACCCTGTGTAATTAACAAGGCCATGCATCATGTTGCTTGTCATATCAGAGGCTGATTGTATCGCCTAGTGCGACATTAAGTTCTATTCTTTTGTTTTCCTCTGCGGAATATCGGAAAACGATCTAATATGCAAAACGTCTATCATTGTTACAATAAATAAATATGTTACAGAAAACAATATTATATGGACTAATTAAATATATCTTATCCACGGTCGATAGATAAAGTAGGCTTTCCGCTGACATTTGACACCGTTGACGTTTACTGATGAGCTATGAGTAAGGTCACTTTAACGCTTGTCTCCTATGACAATAAGCGTTAAATTACTATAACGCACGCTTGTATGCATCTGTTCAATCACAATAAGCAGTAGCAAGACTTAAATACAATAAACAGAAAGATTGTGAGTTCTGACAAACATATATTCAAAATGGCTAAGAAAAGTATTTTTAGTTTAAATAATCTGCTGTATAGAACCTTTTCTTCTTAAAATTTGATTCAATTTCAGCTCCAATGTCTTTGTTTTTCTTTAGGTGCACCTCCTGAAAAGGGATGCACAACAGATGTTTTTTTGAATACTGTCTCCTACACTGTTTACGAAAATCTGAATTCTCGCTGTTCCAGTATCTAGAATTTTGCATACTAATTGGATCATTAGTACAAAAGGTTGCTTCACCGGAAAAATTATGTTCTCTCCGATCCACAAACAAAAGTCCAAACGTTTTGAATCATCTTTAACTGCTATGTTGTGATGGAATATAGGGTTTAAATGAGCGATTCTCATTTTGCCTGTTACACAAGTTATGACAATATAGTATAAATAAATGTTTGACTTTTTTCATTATCAATGACTACTAACTTGCAGTGTAGTAACTTCCGTCTCAAAAAGGCCTCGATACTTCCACTTTTGAGTAATAGCAAATCATTTTAATCATGAGTAGAATTAGTCAAAATAAGTAGATTTTAGAACAGACTCACCTCAAGAAATCATGCCTGTTCCCCCTGCCCCCCTTCAAGGGGCTGCGTATATCTGCGTGTACCTGCCCTATATATATTTTTTTCTCAAAAACGGTATAACGGCATAAGATGTTTATTTTGCTTTTTGCTATTTTCTTTTTTTTTAAGGCCCCACAGCAAAAAATAGGGAAGGAGCCTTCCAACAACGGCCCAATAAATCAAAATTCTACATTATATGATATATTTAGATTCTTTGCAGTGCCAAATTCTATCCATATGTCCTGATTTTCATTTTGATATTGATAAAAGTACCAGAACATCAGTATCCACAGTCTTTATTAATATTTTCTTTAAATTGTTCTCATAGCAATCTGAAATATATATCTTGTAAAGATATATCCAATCAACTTCAAGAAAAATGTCTTGCTCTGTCCTTTTTCCATTCATTTACGGGTTGTGACACCACTTCTTCTTTTTTTGGATGACACCGCCACTTTCATAGATTTGGTTACAGATCCAAAACAGTCAAATAATAATCAATTAAGAATGCTGTCAAAATTAGTCATAATAATCTATGATAAGTATTCCGACATAGATGAAATCTACCTATGTGGAATGCAGTTATTTTCACAAAAAAGCCGTACTGTTGAGAACTTACCCCCAACAATGAATGCCTTGTCAATTCATATCAATGGAAGTATTTATCAAGCAGGATTTGTTTTGGGTAGCTCAGTCAATCGATCGTAGAACTCCCATGTCCATCCAAATGGGGATGGACTATGGATAATAATAAATTGATGCCCCTCTGGACTACTTCCAAAAATGAGAACATTTCATCAAATGTATTGTTAAAATGTAAGTGCAAAATTTGCGGACAAATGTGTGCAATGTTTTTTAAAAAATTTAGAATGTACAAAATTATGTTATTTAATTTAAAATTTACTTTCATTAAGTAGGTACTATAATTTAGTTTCTGTTTTCTGTTAAATGTTTTTTGTCAATTTTACCATTATTTATATATTTTTTTTTGTTTGTTCGAGGGGTATTCGCATAGAAAATTTTTTGCAATTTATATATATATTATTTATTTGTTCAAAACTATTTATTAAAAATACAATTATTAGAAGAGTCATTTGTAAAATTAAATGTAGATTAAATTAAATGTGTTATGTATTATTTTATGTGTTTTCCTCCATTATTATACTCATTAAATCGTTATTTGCAGTTCCAAATCGACATTGTCAAAAAATAAATTTTAAATTATTGAACTGCCATTACTGTCGAACTGGATGACATAAGTGAAAAGATCCCTAAGGGATCTTATCAGTGTAATTCTGTTCTGATTGGTTGTTTCAGCACACGCGATTTGAAATGGACGAATTTAATAGGACTGATATTTGAGCTAAAAATTTTCAATATAATATTATTAAAAATAAGTTATAATGCAATTATATGCATTGTTCTGTCTATGCTTGCCGCTGGCGACTTCATTTAAATAAATAATATTTTTAAATTACATACCAATTGACAGAAAAGGTAATAATGCAGTTTTTTTTATCTAGTGCCTAATTTATTGGGTCGTTTGCATGACAGCCAAAAACTTGTTATAGCTGGAATGCCCTCACCATATTTGTTTGCTGTATAAAAAAATCGGCAGCTACTGGAAGCGGCTGGAACCTCCCCACCCGGTGAATCCTTGAAGCCGAAAAGAGCACTAAACAATACGAATGATCTCATTTAATTATATTTATTAAGTTGAAATATTTTTTTTGTATTAAATCAGAAAAAAGTCTTGCGTTCGGTGGGATTTGGACCTAAGAACTTGAGTGTTAAATTTATAGTCTGCACAACATTAATATTTTATTCAATGTTTTTAATACAAATATATGCTTGATCGGATCCTAGCCCGGGGCCAGCCAGACAACCACGGTGAACACCGCCGTGGCGAGTGTGAGGCTGGACGGGGTAGGTCCGGTTTGGCTTGGAGAAAAATAGAAAAGTAGCTCCTGTCTTCTGTAGGCAGGCTTAAAGACTAGGTTAAAATTATAATGTGTCCACATGGACCTAAAATTAATATAAAAATAAACACAATTCTATAAAAACGTTCGTAGGCAAGAGCACTTAATAATTTTGATTATTGATACGGGAAACAACTAAACGAAAAAACCTGTTTGTTGGTAATGGGATGGATGGCAGGGATGGCCATCTTTGGAAAAAACCATATAACTCTTGGTGGACAGCTTCCCTGCCAGATGTAGCCAGGGTAGTGTTCATGGTGGATCATTTAAGTTTGAGTTGGTATATTTTGTTTTATCTTTTGGCCTCGACCAATTTTTCACTAAATCGGTCGTGGAAGTGATAGCTGTCAAATTTTTGGTTCCAATGTTTCTCTGGGAATTTGGTTTTTGAAAAATGTTTAGGTTGGTACCAATGTCTTAAATTGCTTTTTAGGTTATGTAGTACTATTTTTAGGTTATGTTGCCGGAAGAATTTCCGGCGGTATGCCGGAAGTAGCGGAAATAGTTTTTAAAATATAATGTCACTGTCACTTTTAAAGTTTTATTGGAAAAAACTCACCGAAAGCATTCCGGTGGGGTTGCTTACACTTGTAGGGCTTGTAAGCGGTTCAGGATGGCCTCTCACACCATCCGTGGGCTTTATAAACGTCGAAAAAACTTGTAATCTCTCGATGCACCTGACACGTCAAAAATACTCAGCATACAGTCTGCACGCTTTAACACACTAGCAGAGAACTTATACCACAAATGAACCCGTAGTATTTTTTGGGAATTTTCCTTTGAGTCCATTTAATAAAATTTGACATTTCTCCGAAACTTTGACATTTTTTCGAAAATTTAACATTTTTCTGAAGTGAAATTACTCCGAAAATTTGACAATTTTCAAACATTTGACATTTTTCTGAAAGGTGACATTTCTTCGAAAATTTGACGTTTTTTCGAAAATTTGATATTTTCCTGAATTTTTGACATTTTTCTGAAAAGTGACATTTCTCTGAAAATTCGACATTTTTTCGAAAATTTGACAATTTTCAAACATTTGGCATTTTTCCGAAAGGCGACATTTCTTCGAAAATTTGACGTTTTTTCGAAAATTTGACATTTTTCTGAAAATTTGACATTTTTTCGAAAATTTGACATTTTTCTGAAAATTGACATTTCTCCGAAAATTTGACGTTTTCCTGAAAATTTGACATTTTTTAAAAATCTGACATTTTTCTGAAAAGTGACATTTCTCCGAAAATTTGATATTTCTTGGAAATTAAAAAAAAAAAAATTTCGTGACTCGTCTTGTAGAAATATTTTTTTGATATCATCATCAGTTCGCCTGTTATAAGAATTTTATGCTTTTACGACGTCATCAGAACGTAGGTGTATTTTTAATTCACTCGTATTCCATCCATCTACAATATTTCCATCTACGTTTCAAACTTTAATTGGATGTTTCCAATAGTTAAGTCGATATCTGCACCAGTTTCTAAGAATTTTTCTTATTTGTGACGTAATGTGACGTAGGTGTATTATTAATTCACTCGTAATCCGCCCGTCTACAATATTTATACCTACGTTTCAAATTTCAGTTCGATATCTTCAACCGTTCCCGAGTTATCAGCCGAAATCACTGAACACCTCTGTCATTATTAGAATATCACCCTGTACATTGCACTGCTTTGAAGACAAAACAAGTGAAATTTTTGTTTTTTCATTTTTTTCACGGAAACCAAATCGAAAAAGTGCAAGTGTGATATATCGTTGAAATCGGAATTTTTACTGCTTTTCAATGGTTCAATTACAAATTGTAAGTAATCATAAAATAAACAACTTGTTGTGCCAAAACGGCACTAAACGTAATCCGATCTCAACCAAAACCTTTTCAGATCTTCTGGAGCACTAAAGAAACCCTCATGCAAAGTTTCATCCAAATCCGTTTAGTAGCTTCGCCGCTATCGTGCTAACATACATACACACACACACACACACACACACACACACATACACACACACAGACATTTTTCAAAAACAACTTTTTTGGGTTCCTGGGACCTCAAAACGTAAAGATTTGATGTTATCTCAATTTTCGATTTTGGACTAATTGTAGTAACCTCCCACAATTTTATTGTGGGGAGGTTAAAAAAATAGTAGAACAAATAATGTGAAATAATTTTGAAAAGGCACAATTAATATTTTCGCAGTTTGTAACAACAACAATGATAAATTATTTTAAATAAATTCATTATGCACCTGTGCAGCTTTCTTTTTGTACGCCACTGACGGATTTATTTAAACAAATAACACGTTCAAATTATACCAATCTATAGAAAAAATAACGGTCTTTATTTTTTATATCTTGTAGAATTTTGATTCATTGGGGGCCGTTTTAGAGATATAGCCAAAGATGTGTCGTTGTTTGAAGGCTCCTCCTCCTTTCCTTTTGCTGTGGGGCCTTAAAAAAAAGAAAATAGCAAAAATCAAAAGAAGGGACTTATGCAAAATTTTATACTCTATCGAATGGCGCCAGGATCATTCCTCCAGCTCCGGCCGTTTTTGAGAAAAAAAAATATATAGGCAGATACAGGTTGACCCGTTGAGGCGGGCAGGGGGAGCAGGCATGATTTCTCAAGGTGGGTCTGTTCAAAAATCTACTTATTTTGACTAGTTCTATTCATGGTTAAAAGGATTTGCTATTACTCAAAAATGTAAATATCAAACACCTCAGTCATTAAGTATTGGTCAAAAATCACGAAAACTAATTTTACGGAGTCCGTTGCTATAAGACGAATCGCAATAGAAAAATGAATTATTATTTTTCACTAAAATCATGTAGAAACATCATTTAAAAATCGTTATATTTTGAAAATTTAGTAACTATCAATAATCAAATCAAGTTTTTTGGCTAACCGTAGAGCTCGCGAGGATCTATTAACCAAAAAGAGGGTTTCTAGTGAAGCAGATTTGTTTCATCGAGAATTACTTTTTTTCGTAAAATCAAGAACTAAAACATTTTTCCTTTTTCGGACTCCATCTGTGGATACACGGTATATCATTGATGGAAAATACAATAAAGATAGCCAGAAAATTTCTATTACTGCAGTGCCTTCCTCCATCCATAGAAGCAATGAAAACAAATGTGCAAATTAGATATGGAGATGGACTTGCGAAATATATTGCATATGCTTATTCTACAACACACTATGGACATGAATTAATAAGCAATTTCTCTATGAATTAAGTATGAACAAATAAACTATGGATAATTAATCATTGGTTTATGCCTGTCGATGACAAATTGAGGTGCACAAAAATAAACCTAATAGGAAGTGAATTTCGTTATGTTTACAATTCATTTGTCGAGCGATGCAGCGGTTAATAGGTATTGCAGGAATATTTAATTAATTGCAGAGAGATTCGTGTAATTGTAAAGCCAAATTTGAATGGATACAGCATGGTTCACATTTCATCAGTACACCTCAATATATTTTTTATTTTTAATGGTATTCGATTTTTGTATCAAGAGAATCGTAAGTCAATGTTAAAAGGAAGTATTCATATTTCCAAAATAATTGCTCAACTATAAAATTTATCACCTCACAGTGAGTCAGAGACAAGGTTGGCAAAAAACTCACCATCAGAAAAAGCGGTGGGTAACATAACCCCCTTATAGTCTAAGAGCTCTACATGAAAAAAGTTTGCTACACGACTGATTCCTATTCGAAAAAGATCCTTTATAGACTGGCGGTACATGACCAGTTAGATGCAACGTTTTTAAAATGCATGCCAATCATATATATGAATGAAATTACCATGAATATGCCAGAAACGCAAATTTTAGGCAGTCGTCGCGTGCAGTCGTCGCGTGCAAATCGATATTTTTTTTGTTTCTTTTTTGTGTTTTTTTTTTAATTTTAAAATGGATGCCAATAGTGCCAAACGAAAAGCCTTGAAAAAAAATCCAAAATCCAAATCATCCAAAATCAAGAACACCAAAAAATTTTACGATTTAATGTGCACATCAACAGTTGATTTGCGCACGGAAACTGCATGCCAATGAATTTCCGCTGGATTCTTTTTCACGGCTTTTCGTTTGGCACTATTGGCATCCATTTAAAAAAAACACACAAAAAAAACAAAAATATCGGTTTGCAGACCCTTCTACACGCGACGACTGCCTAAAATTTGCGCTTCTGGCATATTCATGGTAATTTCATTCATATATAATATGATGGGCATGCATTTTAAAAACGTTGCACCTGACTGATCATGTACCGCCAGTCTATTAGTCTAGACAAGTAAAAGTCGTCTGCTCTGCCAGCATAATACCATGGCTTAAAGCAGTGGCGGGGGTCAAATATCTAAAACTTCGGTATAAACGTTTTACAAGCTGCATGGATTATAATTAAGAAAACAGCTTTTATTTATCCATAAGAAACGCGTAAAATTATTGACAGACAGTTTGCTAGTGGCGTAAGTGCCAGCAGAGAGCGTCGAAATGTAAAATTTTGAAAAAAAATTCATCAGATACATGTATGCGGATTCATTGTATGTTACGTTTAAATATTTAAAAATCCATATCCAAACAGCAGACAAAAAAACGATGACTAAAAGTGACAGACGGCTATAAAATGCGCACTGTCGCTCGATCACTCGATCGCTCGATCAGCGAAAAGTGATAACACATACACTATTCGGCTTTGCAATATGCATCTGACTCATCACATTGCAGATCATCGCTGTCACAAACTGCGTCTTCCTCCGAGTCGACTTCCGCACCGTCGCCTGAAATATAATTGAATTTTGACGTATTTTTAAACGAAAAAATAAACTTTATGATATATGTAAAAACTATTTTACCGTCAGTCTCTTTATCAATCACATCTTTTACTGTGCTTGGCAGCTGCGGCCCATCAAACCATTTAAACTTATATTTTTCATCCGCAATTCTCTGGCTTTAAAGATGTTGGTACTTTTTTGTAGCAATATACATTGTTCTTAACAAATGTTGTATCAATTCTGAATGACAAGGAGGTAAAGATGGAGCATCAAAATTATGTATTTTTTTCTTCTGGAACGGTTCATCTAAACTATTAACTTTGTATGTTTTAAAAAATAATGCTAATCGAGCGCTATTAACCGAATCGAGAGATTTGAAACTATACAAATTACGAATGAATTTTTTAAGTACGAGAAAAACAGAATTTGTGTCGTAATTTTCATTGCCTCTCTCATCGAATGTTTTTTGATATTTTTCAATATTTGCAAAGGCCGTGTCTTTCCTTTGCGAAATAATGCCGGGTTGAAATCACATCCAGTTAACGCATGAAATCCTGTTAATGATTTGCAAAATAAATCACCAAGTTCTTCATACAACGCTGACACGTCAATAATCCGTTGCTTGTCTCAAACCCCTTTTGTATCTAAATTGTATTACCATCTTGTACGTTGTTCATATTAGCTAACATTATGATTAATATATCCGTGTCCGAACATTTTATTGTAATATTAGCTGTTGGTTCAATGCTGCATGCGTGGTACACAATTTTTGTATCAACCTCTTCGTGACACTCAAGTGTATATTTATCGCTAATTGAAAATGAAACGTTATCATGTACAACTTTATATTCATAACATTAATCAAAGTTAAGAAAAACTTTTTTATTGCTCAAAAATGGTATCATATCGTTTTGTCGCCAGTGTATGATTAAAAAATTAACCAGAGCTTCTTTAAAATAACTATTTCTTAATTCTTTTACAAAATCGGCTGGTCGTGTTTGCTCTGGACCCGAAATCACGTACATACGATTAGCAAATGAACCACCTCGATTAGATCTTTCGTAGTCTTTTATATATACCGATCAAAAATTAGGTGTATTTCACTGGCTTTGTTATTGATCACCATCTGAAGGATTTTTTTTGAAACATTTCCAAACGTTTTTGGCAAATCTTTTATACAATGTATAAGGAAGAGCCCGTCAATTAAACAAACATCTGTATATGTTGGAGGTTTGCTTTGAGCATCTCTTTCTAAAGATTTTAATAAAGCAGATTTATCGGTATTAAAGATCGATCCATCCAAGTGACACATGGACATTGGAACCGGCGTTAGAGGGATACGTGAGAATTTTTTCTATATTTGTATTCTCATTCATCGAAATCGCCAACATGCGACCGAATAAATCTCGCTGCAATCGTACTTTTTGAGTTTTGTTATTAACGCGAATCATTTTTTTTTTTTTTCAGTTGAAGCAGCAAAATTTAGTATTTTGTTTTTGTTTGATCGGTAATTCAAATCTGCTGCTCGACTCAACGCACTCGGAAACGAACGTTTCTCTTAGCCGATGACCGATTTTCTCAACGTTTAATAAAAAGTCACATACTTCTTGCGGCGCTGCTCGTCCTGTTGCAATGTTATATAACTGATCACTGTTACTATCTACACTGTTGAATGTTTTTATGTTTTGCTTCAACATATTTATAAAAGTGTGCAATTGTGTAGAATCTTTTTTTTTTCTGGTGTTTTTCCAAATCGCCGGTGATATCCTGCGCTTTTTTCAAACCAGTTACACCGTACGTATGTGATACGATCGTTGAACGAATTACAGTCCTAGAACCGTTCGGGCATGAGCAATCAACAAATAGTGTTTTGGTTATTTCAAAACCGATTCTGAATTTAACGTACTGTGTTTTGGTTTTTTCAGAACTAGTTCATAACCATTCTAGAACAGCTCTCAGGAGTTCGAGCTTTTGGCTGGTACGTACGGTTCGGAATCGTTTAGAACTAATTTCTTGGCACATGCGCCGTTCATTTCTCTGCATAATCGTCTGCATAAGAGGAGCTACTGCTTGTTGCTTTAAAGTGCTTTAATTTACTTTTTATTCTGATCATCTATTATATCAATACGATAATATGATAGCAAGCGCTCACGTTTATTATGGGCGCTTCTTACACGTTACTGCCATCTGCTACTCTATAAATATACAAAAATTAAATTACCTTGGCATATTTATTAAACTTTAAAGTAATGAAAGGAATGGAAAAAGTGTTTCCCGCATGTATTTTATAATTTTCAATTATTTTTCTAAATTTAAATGTAAAGCGCTCGAGCGACAGTGCGCTTTTTATAACCGCTGCCGTGGTTTTAGCCATCGTTTTTTGTCTGCCATTTTGCATATGGCTTTTTAAATATTTAAATGTAACATACAATGAATCCGCATGCATGTATCTAATGATTTTTTTTGACACTTTAACGCCCTCTGCTGACACTTTCGCCATTAGCAAGCTGTCTGCCAATCATTTTTCGCGTTTCTTAAGGATAAGTAAAAGCAGTTTTCGTAATTATAATCCATGTAGCTTGTAAAATTTTTATTCCGAAATTTTAGATATTTGACCCCCGCCACTGCTTTAAGCGACGGGATTACGCTGGCAGACCAGATGATTTTTACTTGGCTAGACTAAAGAATCCTTTTCCAAAAGGAATCAATCTTGTAGCTGATGCAAACTTTTTTCATGTAGCCAGCCCTCCGTCTATTACGAACATTCTTAGCTTTATAGGGATTTGTCTAATATGTGTGATGTATTTGTTTATTATTATTATTTTTTCCCTTCTCAGGTGTTCCTGGTTTGTCTGCTGTAATCGGGTACATGGTACCAAGATCACAACATTGACTAGTCACTCCCAAGGAATGATCTCACGATACCAGCTGTATGGAGAATTACTGCTTTTTGCATTCTCGGGTATATAGTGGGGTCAATACCAATCTTTTGTAGCGATGTTTTTAGGTTTTTAGGTATTACTCTGAGCGCAGATAGTATTACAGGGACTATGGTGACCTTCCTCATATTCCACATATCCAAAATTTCGTTTTTTAAGTCACTGTAGTGCGATATTATCTCCTCATATTTCTCCGTCATATTTCTTGTATTCGGGATAGAGATGTCAATGATCAATGTTTCCATTTGTTGTTTGTCTATGACGGCTATATCTGGGCGATTGTGTAGAACCGTGACGTCCGTTATTATGGCTCTGTCCCAGTAGACTTTATACCGTTCGTTCTCTTCAACTGGGTTCGGGTTGCATCTGTAGTAGGGAGTCTGAGAGTCATGATGTATTCCGCATATTTTTAGAATTTCCAGGTATACTATCATGGCTGCGGCATTATTATTATTATTATTATTTTTTTTTTTTTTAACTCCGTTCTTCGGGTAATAGGACGAATGCAGCGGGTCAAAGACCAAGCTTCAATTCGCCTCAGATGTGCCTCTCAGGAAAGATCTTACAATGTGCCCAGTTTGTAACAGTGTAGCTTTTTGCATCAACGGGTAAGTATGTTCTGGCAAGTTTAAAATTTCTAGGATTTTCTTTAATGTTTTAGGGACGAGTCCAGTAGAAGAAATTATTAGAGGAACTACAGTAACAGCTTCAAGATTCCATAGATGTTCCATTTCGCGGGCTAGGCCCTCATACTTCTCCATCTTTTCTTCATATTTGCGGCATAGGTTGTGGTTGTTGGGAATAGATATGTCAATCAGGTAAGCTTTCTTTTTAGTTTTATCTATAAGTGTTATATCGGGTCTGTTGTGTGTGATAGTCCTGTCTGTCAGTATTCCTTTGTCCCAGTATATCTTATAATTATCGTTTTCCTCAACTGGGCTTGGTACGTGCCGGTAATACTCAGTTACATCACTCCTATCATATATTTTGTAAGAAGTTGTAGATGGATCACGTTTGCAACCTGATTGTGTCTATCGATGTACTTCGTTTTTGCAAGTTTTTCGCAGCCTGATGTTATATGATCAATGTTTTCAACTTGCACGTGACACTTTCTACATTTATCCGTGGGAATATGTTCTTGGAGAACATATTTTTGGTAATTACGAGTTTTTATCACTTGATCTTGAATGGCAACCATAAAACCCTCGGTCTCTGGGTTTAAGTTCCCTTGGATCAACCAGGAAACTGAGGCTTGGGCATCGATGTTTTCATTATGGAGTGCATTGTAGAATCTTCCATGTATTTCTTTTCTCTTCCAGTCCTCAAGTTTCTGTTGCACGCTATGGGGATGAATTGTTTCTTGTCTGGCTCGGAGATTGAGCGGTGTATGATTTGCGTCAGCGCTTATGATTGTCCGATGGAGTGGATTATTTGCCTTTACTTGAAAGTAGTTCTTCATTTCTTCTATTTGTTCATAGCATGCGTCTTTTATATCTATAATACCCCTTCCTCCATTGGCTCTGGGTAAGTGCACTCTCTCTTTGCTGGCTGTTGGATGATGCATGCGATATTTTGTCAAGCCGACCACCCTTAGTATCCGGTTTAAGCTGTCAAGGCCGGTGTTAGACCATTTTATTATGCCGAATGAATACATTAGAGAGGGAATAGCATATGTGTTGATAGCTTTAGTCATATTCTTAGCACTCAGTTTGGTCTTAAGAAGCTGAGTGAGCCTCTTTTCAAAGGTTGTACGTAGTTTTCCTTTAACGTCACTATGGTTGATTTTGTGCTTTTGTGCTATTCCTAGATATTTATAGGGCTCCGTATAAATGGATTCTATATGCGTAGTTTTATTGATTTCGAGTGGTGGTGTATCTCTTAAATTTCCTTTCTCTACTGTAACAGTTTTGCATTTGTCTATTCCAAATGTCATTCCAATGTCTGTGCTCATTTTGTGGACAAGTTTAAGCATGCTCTCGAGTTGTTTCTGATTTGATGCATATAGTTTCAAATCGTCCATGTAAAATAAATGACTAAGATTTAGGCTATTTTGGTCTGTTTTAATATTAACTCCGTACTTGGTACTTTTAAGTGTTCCTGACAATGGGTTGAGGGCGAGACAAAACCAGAGAGCGCTTAAGGAGTCTCCTTGGTATATTCCTCTCCTAATGCGTATCTCACCAGTCTTGACACGCCCCTCCCCCGATGTCAGGCATAGAACTGTAGACCAGTTGGACATAGTCGTTTCCAGGAATCTGGTGAGTATGGGATGAATCTTGTAGATAGAGAGAACCTGTATGAGCCATGAGTGTGGTACGGAGTCAAAAGCTTTCCTATAGTCTACGTAGGCCATCTTTAGGTTTCTCTTTGCCTTTCGTATGTGTTCTAAAATCACTTCATCAATTATGAGTTGTTCCTTGCATCCTAATACTCCTTTCTTAGATCCCTTTTGCTCCTCAGTCAATATATTTTTCTGTTCCAGGTGGTCATAAATCTTAGAGCATATAATGGAAGAGAGAATTTTGTACAACGTGGGCAAACATGTCATCGGTCGATACTGGGCTGGATCACGTGTATTTTGGTTCTTCGGTAGTAGGTAAGTAACACCTTTTGTTAGAAATTTTGGGAGAGCTGTTGGGTCTCTAATGACGATGTTAAACTGGATGCTGAGAGGTTGGTGTATAGCATCTAGCTTTTTATACCAAAAATTGTGTATCTTGTCTCGCCCTGGTGCTTTCCAGTTTGCTGTCCTTTTCACAGCTTGGGCTACATCTGTCACCTGTATTTCTGGAATATCCATCACTGGTACTTGCATCTGTCGCCTCTCCTCTTCCTTTATCCAAGTTGCATCTTCATTATGTTGAGCACGTTCTTCCCATATGTTTGCCCAGAATTCCTCTACTTCTTCTGTCCCAGGTATTCCTTTTGCTTCGCCTTTACTATCCTCGAGTTCTCTGTAAAATTTCTTTTCGTTAATCCTAAACAAGTTGTTCTGTCTTTTTCTCTCTCTGCCGTCTCTATATCGTCGCAGTCGAGTTGCATATACAGCGATTTGTTGTTTTAGTGTATCGAGATAGTTAAGACTTACGCTCCGGTGTTCTCATGGTTCTGCGTGCAATTTCCTGCTTAAGTTTTTTGGGCAGTTTCTTGGTTAGTCTAGTACTGCGGTTGCCATTGTAATATTGTTGGGCTCTAGCAGCGTCTTTTCTTAGTTGCTCAATTTTATTTTCGAGCCTTATTTCCCAGTTTGGCTTTCCATATTGCCTATAAGTATGAGACCCGGCTTTGAAGTTCTGATTCTCAGTGAGAACGGCCATTGCCGCACAGTACATAAGTAAGTGCAATTCCTCTAAGTGCATGGTAGGCAGTATGACTTTTCTCAGTATATCATTCATTTCAGTTATTTTATAAGTTGTGTTCGATTTAAATTTAATTTTTTGGAGTGGAGGCCAATCACAAGGATCTATGCCTCTGTATTCGAATAAGAATTATATATATATATATATATATATATATATATATATATATATATATATATATATATATATATATATATATATATATATATATATATATATATATATATATATATATATATATATTTACTAAATGTAATTTCTCTCTGAAGCAACTCTCTATACATCCTTATTTTAAAAATAAGGAAATTGACCAGACTACAACAAATTGCAAGTCTGGCGCGTTAAGTGTAATAATCACACATTACTACGAAACGCTGTAATTCGATTTTAGCAAACACCGACCGAAAGACTTATTCCTAAATTAAAGGAACTCTCGTGTCAGCCACTGCACACCACTTGCAGACTGCAGTTTCGAGCTGTTGGCTCTCATCAGTGCAAGGTAGGCATGCAGTGACTGGCAACGAGATTTCGGGTGACATGGTACATGTTCACAATCTTAAGACTGCGACATGCAAAATAAATCGAAGGCGCCATCTCGCGGTCGCTGTTCACTACAATCGAATTGGTTAGCCTGAGATGGGCAGCAAATGTTCAAAAATATGCTTCTAGAAGGCAGAGTATTTACTAAATGTAATTTCTCTCTGAAGCAACCCTCTATACATCCTTATTTTAAAAATAAGGAAATTGACCAGACTACAACAAATTGCAAGTCTGGCGCGTTAAGTGTAATAATCACATATTACTACGAAACGCTGTAATTCGATTTTAGCAAACACCGACCGAAAGACTTATTCCTAAATTAAAGGAACTCTCGTGTCAGCCACTGCACACCACTTGCAGACTGCAGTTTCGAGCTGTTGGCTCTCATCAGTGCAAGGTAGGCATGCGGTGACTGGCAACGAGATTTCGGGTGACATGGTACATGTTCACAATCTTAAGACTGCGACATGCAAAATAAATCGAAGGCGCCATCTCGCGGTCGCTGTTCACTACAATCGAATTGGTTAGCCTGAGATGGGCAGCAAATGTTCAAAAATATGCTTCTAGAAGGCAGAGTATTTACTAAATGTAATTTCTCTCTGAAGCAACCCTCTATACATCCTTATTTTAAAAATAAGGAAATTGACCAGACTACAACAAATTGCAAGTCTGGCGCGTTAAGTGTAATAATCACATATTACTACGAAACGCTGTAATTCGATTTTAGCAAACACCGACCGAAAGACTTATTCCTAAATTAAAGGAACTCTCGTGTCAGCCACTGCTCACCACTTGCAGACTGCAGTTTCGAGCTGTTGGCTCTCATCAGTGCAAGGTAGGCATGCAGTGACTGGCAACGAGATTTCGGGTGACATGAGGCGGGCGCCTTATGTTCAAAAGTTAATTTTGTTATTCTTGTTAATTTTTTAGTTAATAAATAAAAATAGAAGGCATAGTTAACAAATGTCAGTAAATAAAATTAATATAAAAATCTGTCAAAAACATAGCAACATCAGTTTAGAAAATGTATCTTTCAGGAAATATATTGTTAGCACGATTTTCTATTTATCATTTCTGCAAAAGCAGTGGTCCTTCGAAGTTATCATAATTATCATAAATAGTGGAAGCTTACCATCTACGGTAAGAAAGTGCTCTGCTAAACGCAGACTAAAGGCAGCCACACAACAAGTTGGTCCTTCGAGCCGGATGAGCATTTTGAGCAATCAAGCCTCAAATTTGCAAAGAAGTACCAGTGAAATCATCGAAGCATTTTATGAAGAATTACTCCATCACATCAGCGGATAGAGACAGCGAATAACAGTTAGCAAGCAACGAAAAATTGACATCAAGCGCTCTGGTCAGAGTCACGGTTAGTTATTCACAAAATCATTTGCCAGTCTATACGTTTACTTGCGTTAACTCAATTTCGTGCATTGCTAAATTATCTCAAATTTAAATAAACATTTAAATTGTCAAAATGTCAGAAAAAATTGACATAAAATCTCTTATTCATAAACGTGGTGTTATAAAAGGCCAAGCAACCCGATTTATACATTTTTTGGACAATTTCGACGTGAACCAAACAGATTTAAATCAGTTGAAAGATAGGTTAAGCGATTTTAAATCATTATTGGGCAAATTTAGTGATATCCAAACAAACTTGGAAATTTCAGACACTGATACAAATCCTGAAGAACATGATAAAAACAGGGTAGCATTTGAAAGTTCCTACTATTCGGTGTTATCTCGAGCACAGAAAATTTTAGATGAAGTCGCAGGAAAGGAAACGGTGTCAGTAGCCAGTAATCAGCTGTTGGCTATGGAGAATTTAAAAAGAGATATAAAGTTGTCTCCCATCAATCTTGGAACGTTTGAAGGTTCTTTTCAAAATTGGTTATTTTTTAAGGACACCTTTACTTCTCTCATTCACAACAACAAAAATATTTCTGACATTCAGAAATTTCATTACCTAAGATTATCACTAAAAGGTGAAGCGGCACAAGTAATTAGTGCATTAGAAATATCATCAGAAAATTATAACGTGGTTTGGAAGCTGCTCTATGAGCGATTTGAAAATAAAAATTTCCTCATCAATAACCACGTTAAATCTATCTTTAATTTAACTAATGTCACAAAGGAATCATTTGCTGGCTTAAGGTCATTACTCGATAATCTTACAAAGCACATAAGGGCTTTGCAGGTTTTGAAATTACCTGTAGATCAATGGGATATATTGCTCATTCACTTAGTAACGTCGAAACTTGATTCAAAAACTAGGCGAGAATGGGAGGAAAAGTGCACAGGGCCAGAATTGCCAAAATTTACCGAGTTAGAAATTTTCCTCAAAAACAAATGTAGACTCTTGGAAAATTTACAATTAAATAACATAGAGGGTAAAATTTCAAACGATCGTATAAGCAACTCACGTCAAAATTATTCGCATTTCTCAACCGAAAATGTATCATGTGTGTTATGTAAAGAGAATCATGTAATAAACTCTTGTCCAAAATTCTCCAGTATGTCTATTAAGTCACGATGGACAGAGATCAAGCGTCTGCATTTATGTCACAATTGCTTGAAGGGAAATCACAATATAAAATTCTGCAAATCAATCTCGTGTAAGAAATGCAACAGACGACATCATACGTTACTTCATGATCCAGAATTTTATACAAATTTTCCTCGCAGTAGTTCAGACCAAACAAACGTGAGCAAAATAGACCAACCATGCATTAACAAAAGGTCGGAGAGCGATGCTCTCAACCAAGACACACATGATGATGCCATACCTCAAAAGACACACGCTTTATCTAATCAAGCAAATTACTCTCGTACCTCACAAGTACTCTTATCTACAGCTATTATACAAGTAATAGATCGCAATGGTAAAATTCACGAAGCCGGAGCAATGCTTGACAGCGGCTCACAGTCTAATTTCATAACTAACTCTTTATGCAAGAAATTAAAACTTTCGACTTCAGAAATCTCATATACGATTTTAGGGATCAATCAAAGGTTAAGCAACATAAATGCTCGCTGTCAACTGAAAATACAATCTCGATTGGATAATTATCAAACAACATTATCTTGTCTTGTGTTACCTACAATTACGGATAAGTTGCCATCGGTTTCCTTTGACAAATTTACCTTAAACATTCCCCATAACATACAGCTAGCCGATCCAAAATTCGATCAGGCTGGTGACATCGATATTCTCATTGGGGCTGAAATATTTTGGAATTTGTTGAGCGTGGGGCAAATAAAATTGGGTAAAGCTAAACCTAATTTACAACGAACAAGACTAGGCTGGATAGTTTCGGGATTATTGAACTTGCCAAACGTAAATCAACAAGTGAATAAAACCGTGTGTCATTTTGTTAGTAGTAATGACATCGATACACAGTTAACTAAATTCTGGGAACTAGAAAACATTGATAATTCAAAAACAATCACAAGTGAAGAACGGGCTTGTGAAACAAATTTTAATGAAAACACGAAACGAAATAAAGATGGTAGGTTTGTTGTAGCGATCCCATTCAAGAAATCTCTTGAACTTCTCGGCGAATCGAGGCAACAAGCAAAAATTAGCTATTATATGCCTCATCACGGCGTTTTTCGAGAGCATTCTGAGACAACGCGATTACGTTGTGTTTTTAACGCTTCAGCGCCAACGTCAACTGGGAAGTCATTAAACGACTTACAGATGGTAGGGCCAGTATTACAGAGAGAATTATTTAGCATTCTTTTGAGTTTCCGTATTCATAAATATGTAGTAACTGCCGACATTGCTAAAATGTATCGACAGGTGCTTTTATGTCCTGAGCAAACTCCTCTCCTCAGAATTTTATGGCGTGCTAACCCGTCCATATCCCTGGAAACATACGAGCTACAAACAGTCACATATGGTACCGCTGCAGCTAGTTATCTTGCAATACGATGTTTATTTGAGTTGGCTAATGAGTGTCAACAAGATCAACCAGAAATCTCTGAAATAATTAAATCTGATTTTTATGTGGACGATCTATTAACTGGAGCTGAAAACGTTGAACATGCTGCAAACATTTCAGTTCAAATACAAAATGTTTTAAGACGGGGCGGTTTTGACTTGCGGAAGTGGCGTGCCAATGACAAACGAGTTATTCAAAATTTAAACGCTCATGATTCCACAAAATTTAACTTTGGTGAAAACGAAAATGCAAAAACGTTAGGTCTAATGTGGTCTTGCGAAACTGACAATTTCAGATTCGATATAGACTCAAAACCTAGACCAACGAAGATAACCAAGCGAACAATCTTGTCCGAAGCAGCACAGATTTTCGATCCTCTTGGCATATTAGGTCCATGTACTATAACACCAAAAATAATCTTACAACAACTTTGGCAAGAAAAACTTTCTTGGGACTCAGCTGTACCCTTGCATTTAAACTACAAATGGGTAACCTTTCGGAATCAGTTACACATGCTAAATAAAATTGAAATTCCCAGACGCGTAACATGCGAAAATTATAAAACATTGGAACTGCATGGGTTTGCAGATAGTTCCAAGCAAGCTTACGGGTCATGTATTTACATCAGGAGTACTGATTTCTCTGGCAATATTTGTTGTAAACTTTTATGCGCTAAAACCCGAGTAGCTCCTTTAAAAACTATAACTATTCCCAGGCTAGAGCTCTGCGCAGCTTTATTATTAGCTAGGTTGTTCAACAAAGTACAGAACTCCATGAAACTTAAATTTAATAAATATTACTATTGGAGCGACTCCAAAATAACGCTTTCATGGATAAAATCTTTATGCAGTCGATGGCAAGTCTTCGTGGCTAATCGAATCTCTGAAATTCAGTCTTTAACTTCGCCCGACGACTGGCATTATGTAAACACGACCGAAAACCCAGCGGATTTACTTTCCCGTGGTATTGAGCCCAAACTATTGTTCGACTGTAAGCTATGGTGGAAGGGACCGACATGGCTCTCATTGTCGTCAGACCTATGGCTGATAGATAATCCGGAAACACTCGAACCCAAAAATTATCCCGAGGATGTGTTAGTTGAAATGCAAAAGGATAAGAGGGTTGTAGGTGCGGTTGCAATGGAAATATCTTTCATTAAAAATTATTCCGATTTAAACAGATTGATAAGAGTCGCAGCTTATTGCTTGCGGTTCAAAAATAATGCCTCATTGGCAAAAAACAGTAGGAACAATGGTCCCTTATTACCCCTTGAAATACAAGACGCATTAAATCGTTTAATTCTATCAGTTCAAAAATCGCACTACCAAGAAGAATTGAACAGTTTGCTTAAATCTGGTTCAGTGAATTCAAAAAGCAAGTTGTTTGCTTTAGCTCCGTTCTTAGATGTAGACGGTATATTGAGAGTTGGAGGACGATTGAAACATTCCAATTTTGACAATTGGAAAAAACATCCGGCCGTACTACCTACTAATCATCATTTATCGTATTTGATAGCAGAACATGAACATAAGCGTCTCTTACATGCGGCTCCGCAACTTTTGCTGGCCTCACTTAGAGATCGATATTGGTTCATATGTGGGCGAAATTTGGTAAAAAAAATTGTACATAAATGTATTCGTTGTTTTCGTTTCAATGCTAAAAATATTCAAGCTATTATGGCAGACTTACCAAAGACTCGCGTCACTCCATCTCGACCTTTTTTAAACTCTGGCGTGGATTACGCTGGCCCGTTCTTAATTCGCGATAGAAAAACGCGAAATTATAAAACTACCAAGGCATACGTTTGTCTATTCGTCTGCTTCGCAACTAAAGCCGTACACTTAGAGCTGGTGGGCGACCTGACATCCGAATCCTTTTTAGCAACTTTGCGAAGATTTATGGCCCGCAGAGGCAAATGTCTAAACTTATATTCAGACAATGGCACCAACTTTGTTGGAGCTAATGCCGAACTACGTAATTTTTTACTCAAAACTAATGGCCAGATTTCAACTGATTTAAGTCTCGACGGAGTAACGTGGCCATTTCATTCCTCCCCGAGCACCGCATTTTGGCGGACTCTGGGAGGCCGGAGTAAAGTCCACAAAATACCATATAAAACGTGTTATCGGTGAGTCTATTTTATGTTTCGAAGAATTCATAACAGTGTTAACGCAGGTAGAAGCGTGTTTAAATTCTCGGCCACTATGCCCGCTATCATGTGATCCTAATGACTCTGAACCATTGACTCCGGCGCATTTCTTGATCGGCGAAGCTATTACTACAATCCCCGATCCAAGTCTGATGGGCACACCAGAAACCAGGCTAAATAGATTTCAAAGACTCCAACAAATGACGCAAAATTTTTGGACCAGGTGGTCAAAGGAGTACATAAGCGAACTTCAAGTACGTCAGAAGTGGAAAACTCAACATGTCGAACTATTAAAGAAAGGAGTCCTAGTGCTCATCAAAGAGGAGAACTTACCCCCCCTTAAATGGCATTTGGGTAGAGTACTCGAGTTGCATCCTGGAAGTGACGGCATTACTCGTGTGGTAACGATCAAAACTAAGAAAGGCGAATACAAACGACCAATTTCAAAGATTTGTGTATTACCTTGTGAGGTAGTGTAGTGCTTCGCAATTAAAGAACAATGTCCTTTAAGGCGGGCGCCTTATGTTCAAAAGTTAATTTTGTTATTCTTGTTAATTTTTTAGTTAATAAATAAAAATAGAAGGCATAGTTAACAAATGTCAGTAAATAAAATTAATATAAAAATCTGTCAAAAACATAGCAACATCAGTTTAGAAAATGTATCTTTCATGAAATATATTGTTAGCACGATTTTCTATTTATCATTTCTGCAAAAGCAGTGGTCCTTCGAAGTTATCATAATTATCATAAATAGTGGAAGCTTACCATCTACGGTAAGAAAGTGCTCT
>CAKZFB020000146.1:0-123545 GCA_936432065.2 Rutpela maculata
ATTCATCAAACCCATCCTAATTTCATCAAACCCATCCTAATTTCTTCAAACCCATGCTAAATTGCTCAAACCTCAGGTAAATTTTCAAACCACATAAATTTTCGTTCGGTTTCGTCAAACCCATGCTAAATATGTCAAACCTCACATAAATTTTCAAACCTCACATAAATTTTCGTTCGGTTTCATCAAACCCATCCTAATTTCTTCAAACCCATGCTAAATTGCTCAAACCTCACATAAATTTTCAAACCACATAAATTTTCGTTCGGTTTCATCAAACCCATCCTAATTTCATCAAACCCATCCTAATTTCTTCAAACCCATGCTAAATTGCTCAAACCTCAGGTAAATTTTCAAACCACATAAATTTTCGTTCGGTTTCATCAAACCCATCCTAATTTCGTCAAACCCATCCTAATTTCTTCAAACCCATGCTAAATTGCTCAAACCTCAGGTAAATTTTCAAACCACATAAATTTTCGTTCGGTTTCATCAAACCCATCCTAATTTCGTCAAACCCATGCTAAATATGTCAAACCTCACATAAATTTTCAAACCTCACATAAATTTTCGTTCGGTTTCATCAAACCCATCCTAATTTCGTCAAACCCATGCTAAATATGTCAAACCTCACATAAATTTTCAAACCTCACATAAATTTTCGTTCGGTTTCATCAAACCCATCCTAATTTCTTCAAACCCATGCTAAATTGCTCAAACCTCACATAAATTTTCAAACCACATAAATTTTCGTTCGGTTTCATCAAACCCATCCTAATTTCATCAAACCCATCCTAATTTCTTCAAACCCATGCTAAATTGCTCAAACCTCAGGTAAATTTTCAAACCACATAAATTTTCGTTCGGTTTCATCAAACCCATCCTAATTTCTTCAAACCCATGCTAATTTGCTCAAACCTCAGATAAATTTTCAAACCTCATAAATTTTCGTTCGGATTCATCAAACCCATCCTAATTTCATCAAACCCATCCTAATTTCTTCAAACCCATGCTAAATTGCTCAAACCTCAGGTAAATTTTCAAACCACATAAATTTTCGTTCGGTTTCATCAAACCCATCCTAATTTCTTCAAACCCATGCTAAATTGCTCAAACCTCACATAAATTTTCAAACCACATAAATTTTCGTTCGGTTTCATCAAACCCATCCTAATTTCTTCAAACCCATGCTAATTTGCTCAAACCTCAGATAAATTTTCAAACCTCATAAATTTTCGTTCGGATTCATCAAACCCATCCTAATTTCATCAAACCCATCCTAATTTCTTCAAACCCATGCTAAATTGCTCAAACCTCAGGTAAATTTTCAAACCACATAAATTTTCGTTCGGTTTCATCAAACCCATCCTAATTTCGTCAAACCCATGCTAAATATGTCAAACCTCACATAAATTTTCAAACCACATAAATTTTCGTTCGGTTTCATCAAACCCATCCTAATTTCTTCAAACCCATGCTAAATTGCTCAAACCTCACATAAATTTTCAAACCACATAAATTTTCGTTCGGTTTCATCAAACCCATCCTAATTTCTTCAAACCCATGCTAATTTGCTCAAACCTCAGATAAATTTTCAAACTTCATAAATTTTCGTTCGGATTCATCAAACCCATCCTAATTTCTTCAAACCCATGCTAAATTGCTCAAACCTCACATAAATTTTCAAACCTCATAAATTTTCGTTCGGATTCATCAAACCCATCCTAATTTCATCAAACCCATCCTAATTTCTTCAAACCCATGCTAAATTGCTCAAACCTCAGGTAAATTTTCAAACCACATAAATTTTCGTTCGGTTTCATCAAACCCATCCTAATTTCGTCAAACCCATGCTAAATATGTCAAACCTCACATAAATTTTCAAACCTCACATAAATTTTCGTTCGGTTTCATCAAACCCATCCTAATTTCTTCAAACCCATGCTAAATTGCTCAAACCTCACATAAATTTTCAAACCACATAAATTTTCGTTCGGTTTCATCAAACCCATCCTAATTTCTTCAAACCCATGCTAAATTGCTCAAACCTCACATAAATTTTCAAACCACATAAATTTTCGTTCGGTTTCATCAAACCCATCCTAATTTCATCAAACCCATCCTAATTTCTTCAAACCCATGCTAAATTGCTCAAACCTCAGGTAAATTTTCAAACCACATAAATTTTCGTTCGGTTTCATCAAACCCATCCTAATTTCGTCAAACCCATGCTAAATATGTCAAACCTCACATAAATTTTCGTTCGGTTTCATCAAACCCATCCTAATTTCTTCAAACCCATGCTAAATTGCTCAAACCTCAGGTAAATTTTCAAACCACATAAATTTTCGTTCGGTTTCATCAAACCCATCCTAATTTCGTCAAACCCATGCTAAATATGTCAAACCTCACATAAATTTTCAAACCACATAAATTTTCGTTCGGTTTCATCAAACCCATCCTAATTTCTTCAAACCCATGCTAATTTGCTCAAACCTCAGATAAATTTTCAAACCTCATAAATTTTCGTTCGGATTCATCAAACCCATCCTAATTTCGTCAAACCCATGCTAATTTTGTCAAACCTCACATAAATTTTCAAACCTCACATAAATTTTCGTTCGGTTTCATCAAACCCATCCTAATTTCTTCAAACCCATGCTAAATTGCTCAAACCTCACATAAATTTTCAAACCACATAAATTTTCGTTCGGTTTCATCAAACCCATCCTAATTTCATCAAACCCATCCTAATTTCTTCAAACCCATGCTAAATTGCTCAAACCTCAGGTAAATTTTCAAACCACATAAATTTTCGTTCGGTTTCATCAAACCCATCCTAATTTCGTCAAACCCATGCTAAATATGTCAAACCTCACATAAATTTTCAAACCTCACATAAATTTTCGTTCGGTTTTATCAAACCCATCCTAATTTCGTCAAACCCATGCTAAATATGTCAAACCTCACATAAATTTTCAAACCTCACATAAATTTTCGTTCGGTTTCATCACACCCATCCTAATTTCTTCAAACCCATGCTAAATTGCTCAAACCTCACATAAATTTTCAAACCACATAAATTTTCGTTCGGTTTCATCAAACCCATCCTAATTTCATCAAACCCATCCTAATTTCTTCAAACCCATGCTAAATTGCTCAAACCTCAGGTAAATTTTCAAACCACATAAATTTTCGTTCGGTTTCATCAAACCCATCCTAATTTCTTCAAACCCATGCTAATTTGCTCAAACCTCAGATAAATTTTCAAACCTCATAAATTTTCGTTCGGATTCATCAAACCCATCCTAATTTCATCAAACCCATCCTAATTTCTTCAAACCCATGCTAAATTGCTCAAACCTCAGGTAAATTTTCAAACCACATAAATTTTCGTTCGGTTTCATCAAACCCATCCTAATTTCTTCAAACCCATGCTAAATTGCTCAAACCTCACATAAATTTTCAAACCACATAAATTTTCGTTCGGTTTCATCAAACCCATCCTAATTTCATCAAACCCATCCTAATTTCTTCAAACCCATGCTAAATTGCTCAAACCTCAGGTAAATTTTCAAGCCACATAAATTTTCGTTCGGTTTCATCAAACCCATCCTAATTTCGTCAAACCCATGCTAAATATGTCAAACCTCACATAAATTTTCAAACCTCACATAAATTTTCGTTCGGTTTCATCAAACCCATCCTAATTTCTTCAAACCCATGCTAAATTGCTCAAACCTCAGGTAAATTTTCAAACCACATAAATTTTCGTTCGGTTTCATCAAACCCATCCTAATTTCGTCAAACCCATGCTAAATATGTCAAACCTCACATAAATTTTCAAACCACATAAATTTTCGTTCGGTTTCATCAAACCCATCCTAATTTCTTCAAACCCATGCTAATTTGCTCAAACCTCAGATAAATTTTCAAACCTCATAAATTTTCGTTCGGTTTCATCAAACCCATCCTAATTTCTTCAAACCCATGCTAAATTGCTCAAACCTCACATAAATTTTCAAACCACATAAATTTTCGTTCGGTTTCATCAAACCCATCCTAATTTCATCAAACCCATCCTAATTTCTTCAAACCCATGCTAAATTGCTCAAACCTCAGGTAAATTTTCAAACCACATAAATTTTCGTTCGGTTTCATCAAACCCATCCTAATTTCGTCAAACCCATGCTAAATATGTCAAACCTCACATAAATTTTCAAACCTCACATAAATTTTCGTTCGGTTTCATCAAACCCATCCTAATTTCGTCAAACCCATGCTAAATATGTCAAACCTCACATAAATTTTCAAACCTCACATAAATTTTCGTTCGGTTTCATCAAACCCATCCTAATTTCTTCAAACCCATGCTAAATTGCTCAAACCTCACATAAATTTTCAAACCACATAAATTTTCGTTCGGTTTCATC
The DNA here is from genome assembly GCA_936432065.2 of Rutpela maculata. Lineage (NCBI taxonomy): Eukaryota > Metazoa > Arthropoda > Insecta > Coleoptera > Cerambycidae > Rutpela > Rutpela maculata. Next base: position 4,434 of record CAKZFB020000146.1, read on the forward strand.
AAACCCATCCTAATTTCATCAAACGCATCCTAATTTCTTCAAACCCATGCTAAATTGCTCAAACCTCAGGTAAATTTTCAAACCACATAAATTTTCGTTCGGTTTCATCAAACCCATCCTAATTTCTTCAAACCCATGCTAATTTGCTCAAACCTCAGATAAATTTTCAAACCTCATAAATTTTCGTTCGGATTCATCAAACCCATCCTAATTTCATCAAACCCATCCTAATTTCTTCAAACCCATGCTAAATTGCTCAAACCTCAGGTAAATTTTCAAACCACATAAATTTTCGTTCGGTTTCATCAAACCCATCCTAATTTCTTCAAACCCATGCTAAATTGCTCAAACCTCACATAAATTTTCAAACCACATAAATTTTCGTTCGGTTTCATCAAACCCATCCTAATTTCTTCAAACCCATGCTAATTTGCTCAAACCTCAGATAAATTTTCAAACCTCATAAATTTTCGTTCGGATTCATCAAACCCATCCTAATTTCATCAAACCCATCCTAATTTCTTCAAACCCATGCTAAATTGCTCAAACCTCAGGTAAATTTTCAAACCACATAAATTTTCGTTCGGTTTCATCAAACCCATCCTAATTTCGTCAAACCCATGCTAAATATGTCAAACCTCACATAAATTTTCAAACCACATAAATTTTCGTTCGGTTTCATCAAACCCATCCTAATTTCTTCAAACCCATGCTAAATTGCTCAAACCTCACATAAATTTTCAAACCACATAAATTTTCGTTCGGTTTCATCAAACCCATCCTAATATCTTCAAACCCATGCTAATTTGCTCAAACCTCAGATAAATTTTCAAACTTCATAAATTTTCGTTCGGATTCATCAAACCCATCCTAATTTCTTCAAACCCATGCTAAATTGCTCAAACCTCACATAAATTTTCAAACCTCATAAATTTTCGTTCGGATTCATCAAACCCATCCTAATTTCATCAAACCCATCCTAATTTCTTCAAACCCATGCTAAATTGCTCAAACCTCAGGTAAATTTTCAAACCACATAAATTTTCGTTCGGTTTCATCAAACCCATCCTAATTTCGTCAAACCCATGCTAAATATGTCAAACCTCACATAAATTTTCAAACCTCACATAAATTTTCGTTCGGTTTCATCAAACCCATCCTAATTTCTTCAAACCCATGCTAAATTGCTCAAACCTCACATAAATTTTCAAACCACATAAATTTTCGTTCGGTTTCATCAAACCCATCCTAATTTCTTCAAACCCATGCTAATTTGCTCAAACCTCAGATAAATTTTCAAACCTCATAAATTTTCGTTCGGATTCATCAAACCCATCCTAATTTCATCAAACCCATCCTAATTTCTTCAAACCCATGCTAAATTGCTCAAACCTCAGGTAAATTTTCAAACCACATAAATTTTCGTTCGGTTTCATCAAACCCATCCTAATTTCGTCAAACCCATGCTAAATATGTCAAACCTCACATAAATTTTCAAACCACATAAATTTTCGTTCGGTTTCATCAAACCCATCCTAATTTCGTCAAACCCATGCTAAATATGTCAAACCTCACATAAATTTTCAAACCTCACATAAATTTTCGTTCGGTTTCATCAAACCCATCCTAATTTCTTCAAACCCATGCTAAATTGCTCAAACCTCACATAAATTTTCAAACCACATAAATTTTCGTTCGGTTTCATCAAACCCATCCTAATTTCATCAAACCCATCCTAATTTCTTCAAACCCATGCTAAATTGCTCAAACCTCAGGTAAATTTTCAAACCACATAAATTTTCGTTCGGTTTCATCAAACCCATCCTAATTTCGTCAAACCCATGCTAAATATGTCAAACCTCACATAAATTTTCAAACCTCACATAAATTTTCGTTCGGTTTCATCAAACCCATCCTAATTTCGTCAAACCCATGCTAAATATGTCAAACCTCACATAAATTTTCAAACCTCACATAAATTTTCGTTCGGTTTCATCAAACCCATCCTAATTTCTTCAAACCCATGCTAAATTGCTCAAACCACACATAAATTTTCAAACCACATAAATTTTCGTTCGGTTTCATCAAACCCATCCTAATTTCATCAAACCCATCCTAATTTCTTCAAACCCATGCTAAATTGCTCAAACCTCAGGTAAATTTTCAAACCACATAAATTTTCGTTCGGTTTCATCAAACCCATCCTAATTTCTTCAAACCCATGCTAATTTGCTCAAACCTCAGATAAATTTTCAAACCTCATAAATTTTCGTTCGGATTCATCAAACCCATCCTAATTTCATCAAACCCATCCTAATTTCTTCAAACCCATGCTAAATTGCTCAAACCTCAGGTAAATTTTCAAACCACATAAATTTTCGTTCGGTTTCATCAAACCCATCCTAATTTCTTCAAACCCATGCTAAATTGCTCAAACCTCACATAAATTTTCAAACCACATAAATTTTCGTTCGGTTTCATCAAACCCATCCTAATTTCATCAAACCCATCCTAATTTCTTCAAACCCATGCTAAATTGCTCAAACCTCAGGTAAATTTTCAAACCACATAAATTTTCGTTCGGTTTCATCAAACCCATCCTAATTTCTTCAAACCCATGCTAATTTGCTCAAACCTCAGATAAATTTTCAAACCTCATAAATTTTCGTTCGGATTCATCAAACCCATCCTAATTTCATCAAACCCATCCTAATTTCTTCAAACCCATGCTAAATTGCTCAAACCTCAGGTAAATTTTCAAACCACATAAATTTTCGTTCGGTTTCATCAAACCCATCCTAATTTCGTCAAACCCATGCTAAATATGTCAAACCTCACATAAATTTTCAAACCTCACATAAATTTTCGTTCGGTTTCATCAAACCCATCCTAATTTCGTCAAACCCATGCTAAATATGTCAAACCTCACATACATTTTCAAACCTCACATAAATTTTCGTTCGGTTTCATCAAACCCATCCTAATTTCTTCAAACCCATGCTAATTTGCTCAAACCTCAGATAAATTTTCAAACCTCATAAATTTTCGTTCGGATTCATCAAACCCATCCTAATTTCATCAAACCCATCCTAATTTCTTCAAACCCATGCTAAATTGCTCAAACCTCAGGTAAATTTTCAAACCACATAAATTTTCGTTCGGTTTCATCAAACCCATCCTAATTTCGTCAAACCCATGCTAAATATGTCAAACCTCACATAAATTTTCAAACCACATAAATTTTCGTTCGGTTTCATCAAACCCATCCTAATTTCTTCAAACCCATGCTAAATTGCTCAAACCTCACATAAATTTTCAAACCACATAAATTTTCGTTCGGTTTCATCAAACCCATCCTAATTTCTTCAAACCCATGCTAATTTGCTCAAACCTCAGATAAATTTTCAAACCTCATAAATTTTCGTTCGGATTCATCAAACCCATCCTAATTTCTTCAAACCCATGCTAAATTGCTCAAACCTCACATAAATTTTCAAACCTCATAAATTTTCGTTCGGATTCATCAAACCCATCCTAATTTCATCAAACCCATCCTAATTTCTTCAAACCCATGCTAAATTGCTCAAACCTCAGGTAAATTTTCAAACCACATAAATTTTCGTTCGGTTTCATCAAACCCATCCTAATTTCGTCAAACCCATGCTAAATATGTCAAACCTCACATAAATTTTCAAACCTCACATAAATTTTCGTTCGGTTTCATCAAACCCATCCTAATTTCTTCAAACCCATGCTAAATTGCTCAAACCTCACATAAATTTTCAAACCACATAAATTTTCGTTCGGTTTCATCAAACCCATCCTAATTTCATCAAACCCATCCTAATTTCTTCAAACCCATGCTAAATTGCTCAAACCTCAGGTAAATTTTCAAACCACATAAATTTTCGTTCGGTTTCATCAAACCCATCCTAATTTCGTCAAACCCATGCTAAATATGTCAAACCTCACATAAATTTTCAAACCTCACATAAATTTTCGTTCGGTTCCATCAAACCCATCCTAATTTCGTCAAACCCATGCTAAATATGTCAAACCTCACATAAATTTTCAAACCTCACATAAATTTTCGTTCGGTTTCATCAAACCCTTCCTAATTTCTTCAAACCCATGCTAAATTGCTCAAACCTCACATAAATTTTCAAACCACATAAATTTTCGTTCGGTTTCATCAAACCCATCCTAATTTCATCAAACCCATCCTAATTTCTTCAAACCCATGCTAAATTGCTCAAACCTCAGGTAAATTTTCAAACCACATAAATTTTCGTTCGGTTTCATCAAACCCATCCTAATTTCTTCAAACCCATGCTAATTTGCTCAAACCTCAGATAAATTTTCAAACCTCATAAATTTTCGTTCGGATTCATCAAACCCATCCTAATTTCATCAAACCCATCCTAATTTCTTCAAACCCATGCTAAATTGCTCAAACCTCAGGTAAATTTTCAAACCACATAAATTTCCGTTCGGTTTCATCAAACCCATCCTAATTTCTTCAAACCCATGCTAAATTGCTCAAACCTCACATAAATTTTCAAACCACATAAATTTTCGTTCGGTTTCATCAAACCCATCCTAATTTCTTCAAACCCATGCTAATTTGCTCAAACCTCAGATAAATTTTCAAACCTCATAAATTTTCGTTCGGATTCATCAAACCCATCCTAATTTCTTCAAACCCATGCTAAATTGCTCAAACCTCACATAAATTTTCAAACCTCATAAATTTTCGTTCGGATTCATCAAACCCATCCTAATTTCATCAAACCCATCCTAATTTCTTCAAACCCATGCTAAATATGTCAAACCTCACATAAATTTTCAAACCTCACATAAATTTTCGTTCGGTTTCATCAAACCCATCCTAATTTCGTCAAACCCATGCTAAATATGTCAAACCTCACATAAATTTTCAAACCTCACATAAATTTTCGTTCGGTTTCATCAAACCCATCCTAATTTCTTCAAACCCATGCTAAATTGCTCAAACCTCACATAAATTTTCAAACCACATAAATTTTCGTTCGGTTTCATCAAACCCATCCTAATTTCATCAAACCCATCCTAATTTCTTCAAACCCATGCTAAATTGCTCAAACCTCAGGTAAATTTTCAAACCACATAAATTTTCGTTCGGTTTCATCAAACCCATCCTAATTTCGTCAAACCCATGCTAAATATGTCAAACCTCACATAAATTTTCAAACCTCACATAAATTTTCGTTCGGTTTCATCAAACCCATCCTAATTTCTTCAAACCCATGCTAAATTGCTCAAACCTCAGGTAAATTTTCAAACCACATAAATTTTCGTTCGGTTTCATCAAACCCATCCTAATTTCGTCAAACCCATGCTAAATATGTCAAACCTCACATAAATTTTCAAACCACATAAATTTTCGTTCGGTTTCATCAAACCCATCCTAATTTCTTCAAACCCATGCTAATTTGCTCAAACCTCAGATAAATTTTCAAACCTCATAAATTTTCGTTCGGATTCATCAAACCCATCCTAATTTCGTCAAACCCATGCTAATTTTGTCAAACCTCACATAAATTTTCAAACCTCACATAAATTTTCGTTCGGTTTCATCAAACCCATCCTAATTTCTTCAAACCCATGCTAAATTGCTCAAACCTCACATAAATTTTCAAACCACATAAATTTTCGTTCGGTTTCATCAAACCCATCCTAATTTCATCAAACCCATCCTAATTTCTTCAAACCCATGCTAAATTGCTCAAACCTCAGGTAAATTTTCAAACCACATAAATTTTCGTTCGGTTTCATCAAACCCATCCTAATTTCGTCAAACCCATGCTAAATATGTCAAACCTCACATAAATTTTCAAACCTCACATAAATTTTCGTTCGGTTTCATCAAACCCATCCTAATTTCGTCAAACCCATGCTAAATATGTCAAACCTCACATAAATTTTCAAACCTCACATAAATTTTCGTTCGGTTTCATCAAACCCATCCTAATTTCTTCAAACCCATGCTAAATTGCTCAAACCTCACATAAATTTTCAAACCACATAAATTTTCGTTCGGTTTCATCAAACCCATCCTAATTTCATCAAACCCATCCTAATTTCTTCAAACCCATGCTAAATTGCTCAAACCTCAGGTAAATTTTCAAACCACATAAATTTTCGTTCGGTTTCATCAAACCCATCCTAATTTCTTCAAACCCATGCTAATTTGCTCAAACCTCAGATAAATTTTCAAACCTCATAAATTTTCGTTCGGATTCATCAAACCCATCCTAATTTCATCAAACCCATCCTAATTTCTTCAAACCCATGCTAAATTGCTCAAACCTCAGGTAAATTTTCAAACCACATAAATTTTCGTTCGGTTTCATCAAACCCATCCTAATTTCTTCAAACCCATGCTAAATTGCTCAAACCTCACATAAATTTTCAAACCACATAAATTTTCGTTCGGTTTCATCAAACCCATCCTAATTTCATCAAACCCATCCTAATTTCTTCAAACCCATGCTAAATTGCTCAAACCTCAGGTAAATTTTCAAACCACATAAATTTTCGTTCGGTTTCATCAAACCCATCCTAATTTCGTCAAACCCATGCTAAATATGTCAAACCTCACATAAATTTTCGTTCGGTTTCATCAAACCCATCCTAATTTCTTCAAACCCATGCTAAATTGCTCAAACCTCAGGTAAATTTTCAAACCACATAAATTTTCGTTCGGTTTCATCAAACCCATCCTAATTTCGTCAAACCCATGCTAAATATGTCAAACCTCACATAAATTTTCAAACCACATAAATTTTCGTTCGGTTTCATCAAACCCATCCTAATTTCTTCAAACCCATGCTAATTTGCTCAAACCTCAGATAAATTTTCAAACCTCATAAATTTTCGTTCGGATTCATCAAACCCATCCTAATTTCGTCAAACCCATGCTAATTTTGTCAAACCTCACATAAATTTTCAAACCTCACATAAATTTTCGTTCGGTTTCATCAAACCCATCCTAATTTCTTCAAACCCATGCTAAATTGCTCAAACCTCACATAAATTTTCAAACCACATAAATTTTCGTTCGGTTTCATCAAACCCATCCTAATTTCATCAAACCCATCCTAATTTCTTCAAACCCATGCTAAATTGCTCAAACCTCAGGTAAATTTTCAAACCACATAAATTTTCGTTCGGTTTCATCAAACCCATCCTAATCTCGTCAAACCCATGCTAAATATGTCAAACCTCACATAAATTTTCAAACCTCACATAAATTTTCGTTCGGTTTCATCAAACCCATCCTAATTTCGTCAAACCCATGCTAAATATGTCAAACCTCACATAAATTTTCAAACCTCACATAAATTTTCGTTCGGTTTCATCAAACCCATCCTAATTTCTTCAAACCCATGCTAAATTGCTCAAACCTCACATAAATTTTCAAACCACATAAATTTTCGTTCGGTTTCATCAAACCCATCCTAATTTCATCAAACCCATCCTAATTTCTTCAAACCCATGCTAAATTGCTCAAACCTCAGGTAAATTTTCAAACCACATAAATTTTCGTTCGGTTTCATCAAACCCATCCTAATTTCTTCAAACCCATGCTAATTTGCTCAAACCTCAGATAAATTTTCAAACCTCATAAATTTTCGTTCGGATTCATCAAACCCATCCTAATTTCATCAAACCCATCCTAATTTCTTCAAACCCATGCTAAATTGCTCAAACCTCAGGTAAATTTTCAAACCACATAAATTTTCGTTCGGTTTCATCAAACCCATCCTAATTTCTTCAAACCCATGCTAAATTGCTCAAACCTCACATAAATTTTCAAACCACATAAATTTTCGTTCGGTTTCATCAAACCCATCCTAATTTCTTCAAACCCATGCTAATTTGCTCAAACCTCAGATAAATTTTCAAACCTCATAAATTTTCGTTCGGATTCATCAAACCCATCCTAATTTCATCAAACCCATCCTAATTTCTTCAAACCCATGCTAAATTGCTCAAACCTCAGGTAAATTTTCAAACCACATAAATTTTCGTTCGGTTTCATCAAACCCATCCTAATTTCGTCAAACCCATGCTAAATATGTCAAACCTCACATAAATTTTCAAACCACATAAATTTTCGTTCGGTTTCATCAAACCCATCCTAATTTTATCAAACCCATCCTAATTTCTTCAAACCCATGCTAAATTGCTCAAACCTCAGGTAAATTTTCAAACCACATAAATTTTCGTTCGGTTTCATCAAACCCATCCTAATTTCGTCAAACCCATGCTAAATATGTCAAACCTCACATAAATTTTCAAACCTCACATAAATTTTCGTTCGGTTTCATCAAACCCATCCTAATTTCTTCAAACCCATGCTAAATTGCTCAAACCTCAGGTAAATTTTCAAACCACATAAATTTTCGTTCGGTTTCATCAAACCCATCCTAATTTCGTCAAACCCATGCTAAATATGTCAAACCTCACATAAATTTTCAAACCTCACATAAATTTTCGTTCGGTTTCATCAAACCCATCCTAATTTCTTCAAACCCATGCTAAATTGCTCAAACCTCACATAAATTTTCAAACCACATAAATTTTCGTTCGGTTTCATCAAACCCATCCTAATTTCATCAAACCCATCCTAATTTCTTCAAACCCATGCTAATTTGCTCAAACCTCAGATAAATTTTCAAACCTCATAAATTTTCGTTCGGATTCATCAAACCCATCCTAATTTCTTCAAACCCATGCTAAATTGCTCAAACCTCACATAAATTTTCAAACCTCATAAATTTTCGTTCGGATTCATCAAACCCATCCTAATTTCATCAAACCCATCCTAATTTCTTCAAACCCATGCTAAATTGCTCAAACCTCAGGTAAATTTTCAAACCACATAAATTTTCGTTCGGTTTCATCAAACCCATCCTAATTTCGTCAAACCCATGCTAAATATGTCAAACCTCACATAAATTTTCAAACCTCACATAAATTTTCGTTCGGTTTCATCAAACCCATCCTAATTTCTTCAAACCCATGCTAAATTGCTCAAACCTCACATAAATTTTCAAACCACATAAATTTTCGTTCGGTTTCATCAAACCCATCCTAATTTCATCAAACGCATCCTAATTTCTTCAAACCCATGCTAAATTGCTCAAACCTCAGGTAAATTTTCAAACCACATAAATTTTCGTTCGGTTTCATCAAACCCATCCTAATTTCTTCAAACCCATGCTAATTTGCTCAAACCTCAGATAAATTTTCAAACCTCATAAATTTTCGTTCGGATTCATCAAACCCATCCTAATTTCATCAAACCCATCCTAATTTCTTCAAACCCATGCTAAATTGCTCAAACCTCAGGTAAATTTTCAAACCACATAAATTTTCGTTCGGTTTCATCAAACCCATCCTAATTTCTTCAAACCCATGCTAAATTGCTCAAACCTCACATAAATTTTCAAACCACATAAATTTTCGTTCGGTTTCATCAAACCCATCCTAATTTCTTCAAACCCATGCTAAATTGCTCAAACCTCAGATAAATTTTCAAACCTCATAAATTTTCGTTCGGATTCATCAAACCCATCCTAATTTCATCAAACCCATCCTAATTTCTTCAAACCCATGCTAAATTGCTCAAACCTCAGGTAAATTTTCAAACCACATAAATTTTCGTTCGGTTTCATCAAACCCATCCTAATTTCGTCAAACCCATGCTAAATATGTCAAACCTCACATAAATTTTCAAACCACATAAATTTTCGTTCGGTTTCATCAAACCCATCCTAATTTCTTCAAACCCATGCTAAATTGCTCAAACCTCACATAAATTTTCAAACCACATAAATTTTCGTTCGGTTTCATCAAACCCATCCTAATTTCTTCAAACCCATGCTAATTTGCTCAAACCTCAGATAAATTTTCAAACTTCATAAATTTTCGTTCGGATTCATCAAACCCATCCTAATTTCTTCAAACCCATGCTAAATTGCTCAAACCTCACATAAATTTTCAAACCTCATAAATTTTCGTTCGGATTCATCAAACCCATCCTAATTTCATCAAACCCATCCTAATTTCTTCAAACCCATGCTAAATTGCTCAAACCTCAGGTAAATTTTCAAACCACATAAATTTTCGTTCGGTTTCATCAAACCCATCCTAATTTCGTCAAACCCATGCTAAATATGTCAAACCTCACATAAATTTTCAAACCTCACATAAATTTTCGTTCGGTTTCATCAAACCCATCCTAATTTCTTCAAACCCATGCTAAATTGCTCAAACCTCACATAAATTTTCAAACCACATAAATTTTCGTTCGGTTTCATCAAACCCATCCTAATTTCTTCAAACCCATCCTAATTTCTTCAAACCCATGCTAAATTGCTCAAACCTCACATAAATTTTCAAACCACATAAATTTTCGTTCTGTTTCATCAAACCCATCCTAATTTCATCAAACCCATCCTAATTTCTTCAAACCCATGCTAAATTGCTCAAACCTCAGGTAAATTTTCAAACCACATAAATTTTCGTTCGGTTTCATCAAACCCATCCTAATTTCGTCAAACCCATGCTAAATATGTCAAACCTCACATAAATTTTCAAACCTCACATAAATTTTCGTTCGGTTTCATCAAACCCATCCTAATTTCGTCAAACCCATGCTAAATATGTCAAACCTCACATAAATTTTCAAACCTCACATAAATTTTCGTTCGGTTTCATCAAACCCATCCTAATTTCTTCAAACCCATGCTAAATTGCTCAAACCTCACATAAATTTTCAAACCACATAAATTTTCGTTCGGTTTCATCAAACCCATCCTAATTTCATCAAACCCATCCTAATTTCTTCAAACCCATGCTAAATTGCTCAAACCTCAGGTAAATTTTCAAACCACATAAATTTTCGTTCGGTTTCATCAAACCCATCCTAATTTCTTCAAACCCATGCTAATTTGCTCAAACCTCAGATAAATTTTCAAACCTCATAAATTTTCGTTCGGATTCATCAAACCCATCCTAATTTCATCAAACCCATCCTAATTTCTTCAAACCCATGCTAAATTGCTCAAACCTCAGGTAAATTTTCAAACCACATAAATTTTCGTTCGGTTTCATCAAACCCATCCTAATTTCTTCAAACCCATGCTAAATTGCTCAAACCTCACATAAATTTTCAAACCACATAAATTTTCGTTCGGTTTCATCAAACCCATCCTAATTTCTTCAAACCCATGCTAATTTGCTCAAACCTCAGATAAATTTTCAAACCTCATAAATTTTCGTTCGGATTCATCAAACCCATCCTAATTTCGTCAAACCCATGCTAATTTTGTCAAACCTCACATAAATTTTCAAACCTCACATAAATTTTCGTTCGGTTTCATCAAACCCATCCTAATTTCTTCAAACCCATGCTAAATTGCTCAAACCTCACATAAATTTTCAAACCACATAAATTTTCGTTCGGTTTCATCAAACCCATCCTAATTTCATCAAACCCATCCTAATTTCTTCAAACCCATGCTAAATTGCTCAAACCTCAGGTAAATTTTCAAACCACATAAATTTTCGTTCGGTTTCATCAAACCCATCCTAATTTCGTCAAACCCATGCTAAATATGTCAAACCTCACATAAATTTTCAAACCTCACATAAATTTTCGTTCGGTTTCATCAAACCCATCCTAATTTCGTCAAACCCATGCTAAATATGTCAAACCTCACATAAATTTTCAAACCTCACATAAATTTTCGTTCGGTTTCATCAAACCCATCCTAATTTCTTCAAACCCATGCTAAATTGCTCAAACCTCACATAAATTTTCAAACCACATAAATTTTCGTTCGGTTTCATCAAACCCATCCTAATTTCATCAAACGCATCCTAATTTCTTCAAACCCATGCTAAATTGCTCAAACCTCAGGTAAATTTTCAAACCACATAAATTTTCGTTCGGTTTCATCAAACCCATCCTAATTTCTTCAAACCCATGCTAATTTGCTCAAACCTCAGATAAATTTTCAAACCTCATAAATTTTCGTTCGGATTCATCAAACCCATCCTAATTTCATCAAACCCATCCTAATTTCTTCAAACCCATGCTAAATTGCTCAAACCTCAGGTAAATTTTCAAACCACATAAATTTTCGTTCGGTTTCATCAAACCCATCCTAATTTCTTCAAACCCATGCTAAATTGCTCAAACCTCACATAAATTTTCAAACCACATAAATTTTCGTTCGGTTTCATCAAACCCATCCTAATTTCTTCAAACCCATGCTAAATTGCTCAAACCTCAGATAAATTTTCAAACCTCATAAATTTTCGTTCGGATTCATCAAACCCATCCTAATTTCATCAAACCCATCCTAATTTCTTCAAACCCATGCTAAATTGCTCAAACCTCAGGTAAATTTTCAAACCACATAAATTTTCGTTCGGTTTCATCAAACCCATCCTAATTTCGTCAAACCCATGCTAAATATGTCAAACCTCACATAAATTTTCAAACCACATAAATTTTCGTTCGGTTTCATCAAACCCATCCTAATTTCTTCAAACCCATGCTAAATTGCTCAAACCTCACATAAATTTTCAAACCACATAAATTTTCGTTCGGTTTCATCAAACCCATCCTAATTTCTTCAAACCCATGCTGATTTGCTCAAACCTCAGATAAATTTTCAAACTTCATAAATTTTCGTTCGGATTCATCAAACCCATCCTAATTTCTTCAAACCCATGCTAAATTGCTCAAACCTCACATAAATTTTCAAACCACATAAATTTTCGTTCGGTTTCATCAAACCCATCCTAATTTCATCAAACCCATCCTAATTTCTTCAAACCCATGCTAATTTGCTCAAACCTCAGATAAATTTTCAAACCTCATAAATTTTCGTTCGGATTCATCAAACCCATCCTAATTTCTTCAAACCCATGCTAAATTGCTCAAACCTCACATAAATTTTCAAACCTCATAAATTTTCGTTCGGATTCATCAAACCCATCCTAATTTCATCAAACCCATCCTAATTTCTTCAAACCCATGCTAAATTGCTCAAACCTCAGGTAAATTTTCAAACCACATAAATTTTCGTTCGGTTTCATCAAACCCATCCTAATTTCGTCAAACCCATGCTAAATATGTCAAACCTCACATAAATTTTCAAACCTCACATAAATTTTCGTTCGGTTTCATCAAACCCATCCTAATTTCTTCAAACCCATGCTAAATTGCTCAAACCTCACATAAATTTTCAAACCACATAAATTTTCGTTCGGTTTCATCAAACCCATCCTAATTTCATCAAACGCATCCTAATTTCTTCAAACCCATGCTAAATTGCTCAAACCTCAGGTAAATTTTCAAACCACATAAATTTTCGTTCGGTTTCATCAAACCCATCCTAATTTCTTCAAACCCATGCTAATTTGCTCAAACCTCAGATAAATTTTCAAACCTCATAAATTTTCGTTCGGATTCATCAAACCCATCCTAATTTCATCAAACCCATCCTAATTTCTTCAAACCCATGCTAAATTGCTCAAACCTCAGGTAAATTTTCAAACCACATAAATTTTCGTTCGGTTTCATCAAACCCATCCTAATTTCTTCAAACCCATGCTAAATTGCTCAAACCTCACATAAATTTTCAAACCACATAAATTTTCGTTCGGTTTCATCAAACCCATCCTAATTTCTTCAAACCCATGCTAAATTGCTCAAACCTCAGATAAATTTTCAAACCTCATAAATTTTCGTTCGGATTCATCAAACCCATCCTAATTTCATCAAACCCATCCTAATTTCTTCAAACCCATGCTAAATTGCTCAAACCTCAGGTAAATTTTCAAACCACATAAATTTTCGTTCGGTTTCATCAAACCCATCCTAATTTCGTCAAACCCATGCTAAATATGTCAAACCTCACATAAATTTTCAAACCACATAAATTTTCGTTCGGTTTCATCAAACCCATCCTAATTTCTTCAAACCCATGCTAAATTGCTCAAACCTCACATAAATTTTCAAACCACATAAATTTTCGTTCGGTTTCATCAAACCCATCCTAATTTCTTCAAACCCATGCTAATTTGCTCAAACCTCAGATAAATTTTCAAACTTCATAAATTTTCGTTCGGATTCATCAAACCCATCCTAATTTCTTCAAACCCATGCTAAATTGCTCAAACCTCACATAAATTTTCAAACCTCATAAATTTTCGTTCGGATTCATCAAACCCATCCTAATTTCATCAAACCCATCCTAATTTCTTCAAACCCATGCTAAATTGCTCAAACCTCAGGTAAATTTTCAAACCACATAAATTTTCGTTCGGTTTCATCAAACCCATCCTAATTTCGTCAAACCCATGCTAAATATGTCAAACCTCACATAAATTTTCAAACCTCACATAAATTTTCGTTCGGTTTCATCAAACCCATCCTAATTTCTTCAAACCCATGCTAAATTGCTCAAACCTCACATAAATTTTCAAACCACATAAATTTTCGTTCGGTTTCATCAAACCCATCCTAATTTCTTCAAACCCATGCTAATTTGCTCAAACCTCAGATAAATTTTCAAACCTCATAAATTTTCGTTCGGATTCATCAAACCCATCCTAATTTCATCAAACCCATCCTAATTTCTTCAAACCCATGCTAAATTGCTCAAACCTCAGGTAAATTTTCAAACCACATAAATTTTCGTTCGGTTTCATCAAACCCATCCTAATTTCGTCAAACCCATGCTAAATATGTCAAACCTCACATAAATTTTCAAACCACATAAATTTTCGTTCGGTTTCATCAAACCCATCCTAATTTCGTCAAACCCATGCTAAATATGTCAAACCTCACATAAATTTTCAAACCTCACATAAATTTTCGTTCGGTTTCATCAAACCCATCCTAATTTCTTCAAACCCATGCTAAATTGCTCAAACCTCACATAAATTTTCAAACCACATAAATTTTCGTTCTGTTTCATCAAACCCATCCTAATTTCATCAAACCCATCCTAATTTCTTCAAACCCATGCTAAATTGCTCAAACCTCAGGTAAATTTTCAAACCACATAAATTTTCGTTCGGTTTCATCAAACCCATCCTAATTTCGTCAAACCCATGCTAAATATGTCAAACCTCACATAAATTTTCAAACCTCACATAAATTTTCGTTCGGTTTCATCAAACCCATCCTAATTTCGTCAAACCCATGCTAAATATGTCAAACCTCACATAAATTTTCAAACCTCACATAAATTTTCGTTCGGTTTCATCAAACCCATCCTAATTTCTTCAAACCCATGCTAAATTGCTCAAACCTCACATAAATTTTCAAACCACATAAATTTTCGTTCGGTTTCATCAAACCCATCCTAATTTCATCAAACCCATCCTAATTTCTTCAAACCCATGCTAAATTGCTCAAACCTCAGGTAAATTTTCAAACCACATAAATTTTCGTTCGGTTTCATCAAACCCATCCTAATTTCTTCAAACCCATGCTAATTTGCTCAAACCTCAGATAAATTTTCAAACCTCATAAATTTTCGTTCGGATTCATCAAACCCATCCTAATTTCATCAAACCCATCCTAATTTCTTCAAACCCATGCTAAATTGCTCAAACCTCAGGTAAATTTTCAAACCACATAAATTTTCGTTCGGTTTCATCAAACCCATCCTAATTTCTTCAAACCCATGCTAAATTGCTCAAACCTCACATAAATTTTCAAACCACATAAATTTTCGTTCGGTTTCATCAAACCCATCCTAATTTCTTCAAACCCATGCTAATTTGCTCAAACCTCAGATAAATTTTCAAACCTCATAAATTTTCGTTCGGATTCATCAAACCCATCCTAATTTCGTCAAACCCATGCTAATTTTGTCAAACCTCACATAAATTTTCAAACCTCACATAAATTTTCGTTCGGTTTCATCAAACCCATCCTAATTTCTTCAAACCCATGCTAAATTGCTCAAACCTCACATAAATTTTCAAACCACATAAATTTTCGTTCGGTTTCATCAAACCCATAGTAATTTCATCAAACCCATCCTAATTTCTTCAAACCCATGCTAAATTGCTCAAACCTCAGGTAAATTTTCAAACCACATAAATTTTCGTTCGGTTTCATCAAACCCATCCTAATTTCGTCAAACCCATGCTAAATATGTCAAACCTCACATAAATTTTCAAACCTCACATAAATTTTCGTTCGGTTTCATCAAACCCATCCTAATTTCGTCAAACCCATGCTAAATATGTCAAACCTCACATAAATTTTCAAACCTCACATAAATTTTCGTTCGGTTTCATCAAACCCATCCTAATTTCTTCAAACCCATGCTAAATTGCTCAAACCTCACATAAATTTTCAAACCACATAAATTTTCGTTCGGTTTCATCAAACCCATCCTAATTTCATCAAACGCATCCTAATTTCTTCAAACCCATGCTAAATTGCTCAAACCTCAGGTAAATTTTCAAACCACATAAATTTTCGTTCGGTTTCATCAAACCCATAGTAATTTCATCAAACCCATCCTAATTTCTTCAAACCCATGCTAAATTGCTCAAACCTCAGGTAAATTTTCAAACCACATAAATTTTCGTTCGGTTTCATCAAACCCATCCTAATTTCTTCAAACCCATGCTAATTTGCTCAAACCTCAGATAAATTTTCAAACCTCATAAATTTTCGTTCGGATTCATCAAACCCATCCTAATTTCATCAAACCCATCCTAATTTCTTCAAACCCATGCTAAATTGCTCAAACCTCAGGTAAATTTTCAAACCACATAAATTTTCGTTCGGTTTCATCAAACCCATCCTAATTTCTTCAAACCCATGCTAAATTGCTCAAACCTCACATAAATTTTCAAACCACATAAATTTTCGTTCGGTTTCATCAAACCCATCCTAATTTCTTCAAACCCATGCTAAATTGCTCAAACCTCAGATAAATTTTCAAACCTCATAAATTTTCGTTCGGATTCATCAAACCCATCCTAATTTCATCAAACCCATCCTAATTTCTTCAAACCCATGCTAAATTGCTCAAACCTCAGGTAAATTTTCAAACCACATAAATTTTCGTTCGGTTTCATCAAACCCATCCTAATTTCGTCAAACCCATGCTAAATATGTCAAACCTCACATAAATTTTCAAACCACATAAATTTTCGTTCGGTTTCATCAAACCCATCCTAATTTCTTCAAACCCATGCTAAATTGCTCAAACCTCACATAAATTTTCAAACCACATAAATTTTCGTTCGGTTTCATCAAACCCATCCTAATTTCTTCAAACCCATGCTAATTTGCTCAAACCTCAGATAAATTTTCAAACTTCATAAATTTTCGTTCGGATTCATCAAACCCATCCTAATTTCTTCAAACCCATGCTAAATTGCTCAAACCTCACATAAATTTTCAAACCTCATAAATTTTCGTTCGGATTCATCAAACCCATCCTAATTTCATCAAACCCATCCTAATTTCTTCAAACCCATGCTAAATTGCTCAAACCTCAGGTAAATTTTCAAACCACATAAATTTTCGTTCGGTTTCATCAAACCCATCCTAATTTCGTCAAACCCATGCTAAATATGTCAAACCTCACATAAATTTTCAAACCTCACATAAATTTTCGTTCGGTTTCATCAAACCCATCCTAATTTCTTCAAACCCATGCTAAATTGCTCAAACCTCACATAAATTTTCAAACCACATAAATTTTCGTTCGGTTTCATCAAACCCATCCTAATTTCTTCAAACCCATGCTAATTTGCTCAAACCTCAGATAAATTTTCAAACCTCATAAATTTTCGTTCGGATTCATCAAACCCATCCTAATTTCATCAAACCCATCCTAATTTCTTCAAACCCATGCTAAATTGCTCAAACCTCAGGTAAATTTTCAAACCACATAAATTTTCGTTCGGTTTCATCAAACCCATCCTAATTTCGTCAAACCCATGCTAAATATGTCAAACCTCACATAAATTTTCAAACCACATAAATTTTCGTTCGGTTTCATCAAACCCATCCTAATTTCGTCAAACCCATGCTAAATATGTCAAACCTCACATAAATTTTCAAACCTCACATAAATTTTCGTTCGGTTTCATCAAACCCATCCTAATTTCTTCAAACCCATGCTAAATTGCTCAAACCTCACATAAATTTTCAAACCACATAAATTTTCGTTCTGTTTCATCAAACCCATCCTAATTTCATCAAACCCATCCTAATTTCTTCAAACCCATGCTAAATTGCTCAAACCTCAGGTAAATTTTCAAACCACATAAATTTTCGTTCGGTTTCATCAAACCCATCCTAATTTCGTCAAACCCATGCTAAATATGTCAAACCTCACATAAATTTTCAAACCTCACATAAATTTTCGTTCGGTTTCATCAAACCCATCCTAATTTCGTCAAACCCATGCTAAATATGTCAAACCTCACATAAATTTTCAAACCTCACATAAATTTTCGTTCGGTTTCATCAAACCCATCCTAATTTCATCAAACCCATCCTAATTTCTTCAAACCCATGCTAAATTGCTCAAACCTCAGGTAAATTTTCAAACCACATAAATTTTCGTTCGGTTTCATCAAACCCATCCTAATTTCTTCAAACCCATGCTAAATTGCTCAAACCTCACATAAATTTTCAAACCACATAAATTTTCGTTCGGTTTCATCAAACCCATCCTAATTTCATCAAACCCATCCTAATTTCTTCAAACCCATGCTAAATTGCTCAAACCTCAGGTAAATTTTCAAACCACATAAATTTTCGTTCGGTTTCATCAAACCCATCCTAATTTCTTCAAACCCATGCTAATTTGCTCAAACCTCAGATAAATTTTCAAACCTCATAAATTTTCGTTCGGATTCATCAAACCCATCCTAATTTCATCAAACCCATCCTAATTTCTTCAAACCCATGCTAAATTGCTCAAACCTCAGGTAAATTTTCAAACCACATAAATTTTCGTTCGGTTTCATCAAACCCATCCTAATTTCTTCAAACCCATGCTAAATTGCTCAAACCTCACATAAATTTTCAAACCACATAAATTTTCGTTCGGTTTCATCAAACCCATCCTAATTTCATCAAACCCATCCTAATTTCTTCAAACCCATGCTAAATTGCTCAAACCTCAGGCAAATTTTCAAACCACATAAATTTTCGTTCGGTTTCATCAAACCCATCCTAATTTCTTCAAACCCATGCTAATTTGCTCAAACCTCAGATAAATTTTCAAACCACATAAATTTTCGTTCGGATTCATCAAACCCATCCTAATTTCATCAAACCCATCCTAATTTCTTCAAACCCATGCTAAATTGCTCAAACCTCAGGTAAATTTTCAAACCACATAAATTTTCGTTCGGTTTCATCAAACCCATCCTAATTTCGTCAAACCCATGCTAAATATGTCAAACCTCACATAAATTTTCAAACCACATAAATTTTCGTTCGGTTTCATCAAACCCATCCTAATTTCTTCAAACCCATGCTAAATTGCTCAAACCTCACATAAATTTTCAAACCACATAAATTTTCGTTCGGTTTCATCAAACCCATCCTAATTTCTTCAAACCCATGCTAATTTGCTCAAACCTCAGATAAATTTTCAAACCTCATAAATTTTCGTTCGGATTCATCAAACCCATCCTAATTTCTTCAAACCCATGCTAAATTGCTCAAACCTCACATAAATTTTCAAACCTCATAAATTTTCGTTCGGATTCATCAAACCCATCCTAATTTCATCAAACCCATCCTAATTTCTTCAAACCCATGCTAAATTGCTCAAACCTCAGGTAAATTTTCAAACCACATAAATTTTCGTTCGGTTTCATCAAACCCATCCTAATTTCGTCAAACCCATGCTAAATATGTCAAACCTCACATAAATTTTCAAACCTCACATAAATTTTCGTTCGGTTTCATCAAACCCATCCTAATTTCTTCAAACCCATGCTAAATTGCTCAAACCTCACATAAATTTTCAAACCACATAAATTTTCGTTCGGTTTCATCAAACCCATCCTAATTTCATCAAACCCATCCTAATTTCTTCAAACCCATGCTAAATTGCTCAAACCTCAGGTAAATTTTCAAACCACATAAATTTTCGTTCGGTTTCATCAAACCCATCCTAATTTCGTCAAACCCATGCTAAATATGTCAAACCTCACATAAATTTTCAAACCTCACATAAATTTTCGTTCGGTTTCATCAAACCCATCCTAATTTCGTCAAACCCATGCTAAATATGTCAAACCTCACATAAATTTTCAAACCTCACATAAATTTTCGTTCGGTTTCATCAAACCCTTCCTAATTTCTTCAAACCCATCCTAATTTCTTCAAACCCATGCTAAATTGCTCAAACCTCAGGTAAATTTTCAAACCACATAAATTTTCGTTCGGTTTCATCAAACCCATCCTAATTTCGTCAAACCCATGCTAAATATGTCAAACCTCACATAAATTTTCAAACCTCACATAAATTTTCGTTCGGTTTCATCAAACCCATCCTAATTTCGTCAAACCCATGCTAAATATGTCAAACCTCACATAAATTTTCAAACCTCACATAAATTTTCGTTCGGTTTCATCAAACCCATCCTAATTTCTTCAAACCCATGCTAAATTGCTCAAACCTCACATAAATTTTCAAACCACATAAATTTTCGTTCGGTTTCATCAAACCCATCCTAATTTCATCAAACCCATCCTAATTTCTTCAAACCCATGCTAAATTGCTCAAACCTCAGGTAAATTTTCAAACCACATAAATTTTCGTTCGGTTTCATCAAACCCATCCTAATTTCTTCAAACCCATGCTAATTTGCTCAAACCTCAGATAAATTTTCAAACCTCATAAATTTTCGTTCGGATTCATCAAACCCATCCTAATTTCATCAAACCCATCCTAATTTCTTCAAACCCATGCTAAATTGCTCAAACCTCAGGTAAATTTTCAAACCACATAAATTTTCGTTCGGTTTCATCAAACCCATCCTAATTTCTTCAAACCCATGCTAATTTGCTCAAACCTCAGATAAATTTTCAAACCTCATAAATTTTCGTTCGGATTCATCAAACCCATCCTAATTTCTTCAAACCCATGCTAAATTGCTCAAACCTCACATAAATTTTCAAACCTCATAAATTTTCGTTCGGATTCATCAAACCCATCCTAATTTCATCAAACCCATCCTAATTTCTTCAAACCCATGCTAAATTGCTCAAACCTCAGGTAAATTTTCAAACCACATAAATTTTCGTTCGGTTTCATCAAACCCATCCTAATTTCTTCAAACCCATGCTAAATTGCTCAAACCTCACATAAATTTTCAAACCACATAAATTTTCGTTCGGTTTCATCAAACCCATCCTAATTTCATCAAACCCATCCTAATTTCTTCAAACCCATGCTAATTTGCTCAAACCTCAGATAAATTTTCAAACCTCATAAATTTTCGTTCGGATTCATCAAACCCATCCTAATTTCATCAAACCCATCCTAATTTCTTCAAACCCATGCTAAATTGCTCAAACCTCAGGTAAATTTTCAAACCACATAAATTTTCGTTCGGTTTCATCAAACCCATCCTAATTTCTTCAAACCCATGCTAATTTGCTCAAACCTCAGATAAATTTTCAAACCTCATAAATTTTCGTTCGGATTCATCAAACCCATCCTAATTTCTTCAAACCCATGCTAAATTGCTCAAACCTCACATAAATTTTCAAACCTCATAAATTTTCGTTCGGATTCATCAAACCCATCCTAATTTCATCAAACCCATCCTAATTTCTTCAAACCCATGCTAAATTGCTCAAACCTCAGGTAAATTTTCAAACCACATAAATTTTCGTTCGGTTTCATCAAACCCATCCTAATTTCTTCAAACCCATGCTAAATTGCTCAAACCTCACATAAATTTTCAAACCACATAAATTTTCGTTCGGTTTCATCAAACCCATCCTAATTTCATCAAACCCATCCTAATTTCTTCAAACCCATGCTAAATTGCTCAAACCTCAGGTAAATTTTCAAACCACATAAATTTTCGTTCGGTTTCATCAAACCCATCCTAATTTCGTCAAACCCATGCTAAATATGTCAAACCTCACATAAATTTTCAAACCTCACATAAATTTTCGTTCGGTTTCATCAAACCCATCTTAATTTCTTCAAACCCATGCTAAATTGCTCAAACCTCAGGTAAATTTTCAAACCACAAATTTTCGTTCGGTTTCATCAAACCCATCCTAATTTCGTCAAACCCATGCTAAATATGTCAAACCTCACATAAATTTTCAAACCACATAAATTTTCGTTCGGTTTCATCAAACCCATCCTAATTTCTTCAAACCCATGCTAATTTGCTCAAACCTCAGATAAATTTTCAAACCTCATAAATTTTCGTTCGGATTCATCAAACCCATCCTAATTTCGTCAAACCCATGCTAATTTTGTCAAACCTCACATAAATTTTCAAACCTCACATAAATTTTCGTTCGGTTTCATCAAACCCATCCTAATTTCTTCAAACCCATGCTAAATTGCTCAAACCTCACATAAATTTTCAAGCCACATAAATTTTCGTTCGGTTTCATCAAACCCATCCTAATTTCATCAAACCCATCCTAATTTCTTCAAACCCATGCTAAATTGCTCAAACCTCAGGTAAATTTTCAAACCACATAAATTTTCGTTCGGTTTCATCAAACCCATCCTAATTTCGTCAAACCCATGCTAAATATGTCAAACCTCACATAAATTTTCAAACCTCACATAAATTTTCGTTCGGTTTCATCAAACCCATCCTAATTTCGTCAAACCCATGCTAAATATGTCAAACCTCACATAAATTTTCAAACCTCACATAAATTTTCGTTCGGTTTCATCAAACCCATCCTAATTTCTTCAAACCCATGCTAAATTGCTCAAACCTCACATAAATTTTCAAACCACATAAATTTTCGTTCGGTTTCATCAAACCCATCCTAATTTCATCAAACCCATCCTAATTTCTTCAAACCCATGCTAAATTGCTCAAACCTCAGGTAAATTTTCAAACCACATAAATTTTCGTTCGGTTTCATCAAACCCATCCTAATTTCTTCAAACCCATGCTAATTTGCTCAAACCTCAGATAAATTTTCAAACCTCATAAATTTTCGTTCGGATTCATCAAACCCATCCTAATTTCATCAAACCCATCCTAATTTCTTCAAACCCATGCTAAATTGCTCAAACCTCAGGTAAATTTTCAAACCACATAAATTTTCGTTCGGTTTCATCAAACCCATCCTAATTTCTTCAAACCCATGCTAAATTGCTCAAACCTCACATAAATTTTCAAACCACATAAATTTTCGTTCGGTTTCATCAAACCCATCCTAATTTCTTCAAACCCATGCTAATTTGCTCAAACCTCAGATAAATTTTCAAACCTCATAAATTTTCGTTCGGATTCATCAAACCCATCCTAATTTCATCAAACCCATCCTAATTTCTTCAAACCCATGCTAATTTGCTCAAACCTCAGGTAAATTTTCAAACCACATAAATTTTCGTTCGGTTTCATCAAACCCATCCTAATTTCGTCAAACCCATGCTAAATATGTCAAACCTCACATAAATTTTCAAACCACATAAATTTTCGTTCGGTTTCATCAAACCCATCCTAATTTCTTCAAACCCATGCTAAATTGCTCAAACCTCACATAAATTTTCAAACCACATAAATTTTCGTTCGGTTTCATCAAACCCATCCTAATTTCTTCAAACCCATGCTAATTTGCTCAAACCTCAGATAAATTTTCAAACCTCATAAATTTTCGTTCGGATTCATCAAACCCATCCTAATTTCTTCAAACCCATGCTAAATTGCTCAAACCTCACATAAATTTTCAAACCTCATAAATTTTCGTTCGGATTCATCAAACCCATCCTAATTTCATCAAACCCATCCTAATTTCTTCAAACCCATGCTAAATTGCTCAAACCTCAGGTAAATTTTCAAACCACATAAATTTTCGTTCGGTTTCATCAAACCCATCCTAATTTCGTCAAACCCATGCTAAATATGTCAAACCTCACATAAATTTTCAAACCTCACATAAATTTTCGTTCGGTTTCATCAAACCCATCCTAATTTCTTCAAACCCATGCTAATTTGCTCAAACCTCAGATAAATTTTCAAACCTCATAAATTTTCGTTCGGATTCATCAAACCCATCCTAATTTCTTCAAACCCATGCTAAATTGCTCAAACCTCACATAAATTTTCAAACCTCATAAATTTTCGTTCGGATTCATCAAACCCATCCTAATTTCATCAAACCCATCCTAATTTCTTCAAACCCATGCTAAATTGCTCAAACCTCAGGTAAATTTTCAAACCACATAAATTTTCGTTCGGTTTCATCAAACCCATCCTAATTTCGTCAAACCCATGCTAAATATGTCAAACCTCACATAAATTTTCAAACCACATAAATTTTCGTTCGGTTTCATCAAACCCATCCTAATTTCGTCAAACCCATGCTAAATATGTCAAACCTCACATACATTTTCAAACCACATAAATTTTCGTTCGGTTTCATCAAACCCATCCTAATTTCTTCAAACCCATGCTAATTTGCTCAAACCTCAGATAAATTTTCAAACCTCATAAATTTTCGTTCGGATTCATCAAACCCATCCTAATTTCGTCAAACCCATGCTAATTTTGTCAAACCTCACATAAATTTTCAAACCTCACATAAATTTTCGTTCGGTTTCATCAAACCCATCCTAATTTCATCAAACCCATCCTAATTTCTTCAAACCCATGCTAAATTGCTCAAACCTCAGGTAAATTTTCAAACCACATAAATTTTCGTTCGGTTTCATCAAACCCATCCTAATTTCGTCAAACCCATGCTAAATATGTCAAACCTCACATAAATTTTCAAACCTCACATAAATTTTCGTTCGGTTTCATCAAACCCATCCTAATTTCTTCAAACCCATGCTAAATTGCTCAAACCTCACATAAATTTTCAAACCACATAAATTTTCGTTCGGATTCATCAAACCCATCCTAATTTCGTCAAACCCATGCTAAATATGTCAAACCTCACATAAATTTTCAAACCTCACATAAATTTTCGTTCGGTTTCATCAAACCCATCCTAATTTCTTCAAACCCATGCTAAATTGCTCAAACCTCACATAAATTTTCAAACCACATAAATTTTCGTTCGGTTTCATCAAACCCATCCTAATTTCTTCAAACCCATGCTAATTTGCTCAAACCTCAGATAAATTTTCAAACCTCATAAATTTTCGTTCGGATTCATCAAACCCATCCTAATTTCATCAAACCCATCCTAATTTCTTCAAACCCATGCTAAATATGTCAAACCTCACATAAATTTTCAAACCACATAAATTTTCGTTCGGTTTCATCAAACCCATCCTAATTTCGTCAAACCCATGCTAAATATGTCAAACCTCACATAAATTTTCAAACCACATAAATTTTCGTTCGGTTTCATCAAACCCATCCTAATTTCTTCAAACCCATGCTAATTTGCTCAAACCTCAGATAAATTTTCAAACCTCATAAATTTTCGTTCGGATTCATCAAACCCATCCTAATTTCGTCAAACCCATGCTAATTTTGTCAAACCTCACATAAATTTTCAAACCTCACATAAATTTTCGTTCGGTTTCATCAAACCCATCCTAATTTCTTCAAACCCATGCTAAATTGCTCAAACCTCACATAAATTTTCAAACCACATAAATTTTCGTTCGGTTTCATCAAACCCATCCTAATTTCATCAAACCCATCCTAATTTCTTCAAACCCATGCTAAATTGCTCAAACCTCAGGTAAATTTTCAAACCACATAAATTTTCGTTCGGTTTCATCAAACCCATCCTAATTTCGTCAAACCCATGCTAAATATGTCAAACCTCACATAAATTTTCAAACCTCACATAAATTTTCGTTCGGTTTCATCAAACCCATCCTAATTTCTTCAAACCCATGCTAAATTGCTCAAACCTCACATAAATTTTCAAACCACATAAATTTTCGTTCGGTTTCATCAAACCCATCCTAATTTCTTCAAACCCATGCTAATTTGCTCAAACCTCAGATAAATTTTCAAACCTCATAAATTTTCGTTCGGATTCATCAAACCCATCCTAATTTCATCAAACCCATCCTAATTTCTCAAACCTCACATAAATTTTCAAACCTCATAAATTTTCGTTCGGATTCATCAAACCCATCCTAATTTCATCAAACCCATCCTAATTTCTTCAAACCCATGCTAAATTGCTCAAACCTCAGGTAAATTTTCAAACCACATAAATTTTCGTTCGGTTTCATCAAACCCATCCTAATTTCGTCAAACCCATGCTAAATATGTCAAACCTCACATAAATTTTCAAACCTCACATAAATTTTCGTTCGGTTTCATCAAACCCATCCTAATTTCTTCAAACCCATGCTAAATTGCTCAAACCTCACATAAATTTTCAAACCACATAAATTTTCGTTCGGTTTCATCAAACCCATCCTAATTTCATCAAACCCATCCTAATTTCTTCAAACCCATGCTAAATTGCTCAAACCTCAGGTAAATTTTCAAACCACATAAATTTTCGTTCGGTTTCATCAAACCCATCCTAATTTCGTCAAACCCATGCTAAATATGTCAAACCTCACATAAATTTTCAAACCTCACATAAATTTTCGTTCGGTTTCATCAAACCCATCCTAATTTCGTCAAACCCATGCTAAATATGTCAAACCTCACATAAATTTTCAAACCTCACATAAATTTTCGTTCGGTTTCATCAAACCCATCCTAATTTCTTCAAACCCATGCTAATTTGCTCAAACCTCAGATAAATTTTCAAACCTCATAAATTTTCGTTCGGATTCATCAAACCCATGCTAAATTGCTCAAACCTCACATAAATTTTCAAACCACATAAATTTTCGTTCGGTTTCATCAAACCCATCCTAATTTCATCAAACCCATCCTAATTTCTTCAAACCCATGCTAAATTGCTCAAACCTCAGGTAAATTTTCAAACCACATAAATTTTCGTTCGGTTTCATCAAACCCATCCTAATTTCGTCAAACCCATGCTAAATATGTCAAACCTCACATAAATTTTCAAACCTCACATAAATTTTCGTTCGGTTTCATCAAACCCATCCTAATTTCGTCAAACCCATGCTAAATATGTCAAACCTCACATAAATTTTCAAACCTCACATAAATTTTCGTTCGGTTTCATCAAACCCATCCTAATTTCTTCAAACCCATGCTAAATTGCTCAAACCTCAGGTAAATTTTCAAACCACATAAATTTTCGTTCGGTTTCATCAAACCCATCCTAATTTCTTCAAACCCATGCTAATTTGCTCAAACCTCAGATAAATTTTCAAACCTCATAAATTTTCGTTCGGATTCATCAAACCCATCCTAATTTCATCAAACCCATCCTAATTTCTTCAAACCCATGCTAAATTGCTCAAACCTCAGGTAAATTTTCAAACCACATAAATTTTCGTTCGGTTTCATCAAACCCATCCTAATTTCGTCAAACCCATGCTAAATATGTCAAACCTCACATAAATTTTCAAACCTCACATAAATTTTCGTTCGGTTTCATCAAACCCATCCTAATTTCGTCAAACCCATGCTAAATATGTCAAACCTCACATAAATTTTCAAACCTCACATAAATTTTCGTTCGGTTTCATCAAACCCATCCTAATTTCTTCAAACCCATGCTAATTTGCTCAAACCTCAGATAAATTTTCAAACCTCATAAATTTTCGTTCGGATTCATCAAACCCATCCTAATTTCATCAAACCCATCCTAATTTCTTCAAACCCATGCTAAATTGCTCAAACCTCAGGTAAATTTTCAAACCACATAAATTTTCGTTCGGTTTCATCAAACCCATCCTAATTTCTTCAAACCCATGCTAATTTGCTCAAACCTCAGATAAATTTTCAAACCTCATAAATTTTCGTTCGGATTCATCAAACCCATCCTAATTTCTTCAAACCCATGCTAAATTGCTCAAACCTCACATAAATTTTCAAACCTCATAAATTTTCGTTCGGATTCATCAAACCCATCCTAATTTCATCAAACCCATCCTAATTTCTTCAAACCCATGCTAAATTGCTCAAACCTCAGGTAAATTTTCAAACCACATAAATTTTCGTTCGGTTTCATCAAACCCATCCTAATTTCTTCAAACCCATGCTAAATTGCTCAAACCTCACATAAATTTTCAAACCACATAAATTTTCGTTCGGTTTCATCAAACCCATCCTAATTTCATCAAACCCATCCTAATTTCTTCAAACCCATGCTAAATTGCTCAAACCTCAGGTAAATTTTCAAACCACATAAATTTTCGTTCGGTTTCATCAAACCCATCCTAATTTCGTCAAACCCATGCTAAATATGTCAAACCTCACATAAATTTTCAAACCTCACATAAATTTTCGTTCGGTTTCATCAAACCCATCCTAATTTCTTCAAACCCATGCTAAATTGCTCAAACCTCACATAAATTTTCAAACCACATAAATTTTCGTTCGGTTTCATCAAACCCATCCTAATTTCATCAAACCCATCCTAATTTCTTCAAACCCATGCTAAATTGCTCAAACCTCAGGTAAATTTTCAAACCACATAAATTTTCATTCGGTTTCATCAAACCCATCCTAATTTCGTCAAACCCATGCTAAATATGTCAAACCTCACATAAATTTTCAAACCTCACATAAATTTTCGTTCGGTTTCATCAAACCCATCCTAATTTCGTCAAACCCATGCTAAATATGTCAAACCTCACATAAATTTTCAAACCTCACATAAATTTTCGTTCGGTTTCATCAAACCCATCCTAATTTCTTCAAACCCATGCTAAATTGCTCAAACCTCACATAAATTTTCAAACCACATAAATTTTCGTTCGGTTTCATCAAACCCATCCTAATTTCATCAAACCCATCCTAATTTCTTCAAACCCATGCTAAATTGCTCAAACCTCAGGTAAATTTTCAAACCACATAAATTTTCGTTCGGTTTCATCAAACCCATCCTAATTTCTTCAAACCCATGCTAATTTGCTCAAACCTCAGATAAATTTTCAAACCTCATAAATTTTCGTTCGGATTCATCAAACCCATCCTAATTTCATCAAACCCATCCTAATTTCTTCAAACCCATGCTAAATTGCTCAAACCTCAGGTAAATTTTCAAACCACATAAATTTTCGTTCGGTTTCATCAAACCCATCCTAATTTCTTCAAACCCATGCTAAATTGCTCAAACCTCACATAAATTTTCAAACCACATAAATTTTCGTTCGGTTTCATCAAACCCATCCTAATTTCTTCAAACCCATGCTAATTTGCTCAAACCTCAGATAAATTTTCAAACCTCATAAATTTTCGTTCGGATTCATCAAACCCATCCTAATTTCTTCAAACCCATGCTAAATTGCTCAAACCTCACATAAATTTTCAAACCTCATAAATTTTCGTTCGGATTCATCAAACCCATCCTAATTTCATCAAACCCATCCTAATTTCTTCAAACCCATGCTAAATTGCTCAAACCTCAGGTAAATTTTCAAACCACATAAATTTTCGTTCGGTTTCATCAAACCCATCCTAATTTCGTCAAACCCATGCTAAATATGTCAAACCTCACATAAATTTTCAAACCTCACATAAATTTTCGTTCGGTTTCATCAAACCCATCCTAATTTCTTCAAACCCATGCTAAATTGCTCAAACCTCACATAAATTTTCCATCCACATAAATTTTCGTTCGGTTTCATCAAACCCATCCTAATTTCATCAAACCCATCCTAATTTCTTCAAACCCATGCTAAATTGCTCAAACCTCAGGTAAATTTTCAAACCACATAAATTTTCGTTCGGTTTCATCAAACCCATCCTAATTTCGTCAAACCCATGCTAAATATGTCAAACCTCACATAAATTTTCAAACCTCACATAAATTTTCGTTCGGTTTCATCAAACCCATCCTAATTTCGTCAAACCCATGCTAAATATGTCAAACCTCACATAAATTTTCAAACCTCACATAAATTTTCGTTCGGTTTCATCAAACCCATCCTAATTTCTTCAAACCCATGCTAAATTGCTCAAACCTCACATAAATTTTCAAACCACATAAATTTTCGTTCGGTTTCATCAAACCCATCCTAATTTCATCAAACCCATCCTAATTTCTTCAAACCCATGCTAAATTGCTCAAACCTCAGGTAAATTTTCAAACCACATAAATTTTCGTTCGGTTTCATCAAACCCATCCTAATTTCTTCAAACCCATGCTAATTTGCTCAAACCTCAGATAAATTTTCAAACCTCATAAATTTTCGTTCGGATTCATCAAACCCATCCTAATTTCATCAAACCCATCCTAATTTCTTCAAACCCATGCTAAATTGCTCAAACCTCAGGTAAATTTTCAAACCACATAAATTTTCGTTCGGTTTCATCAAACCCATCCTAATTTCTTCAAACCCATGCTAAATTGCTCAAACCTCACATAAATTTTCAAACCACATAAATTTTCGTTCGGTTTCATCAAACCCATCCTAATTTCTTCAAACCCATGCTAATTTGCTCAAACCTCAGATAAATTTTCAAACCTCATAAATTTTCGTTCGGATTCATCAAACCCATCCTAATTTCTTCAAACCCATGCTAAATTGCTCAAACCTCACATAAATTTTCAAACCTCATAAATTTTCGTTCGGATTCATCAAACCCATCCTAATTTCATCAAACCCATCCTAATTTCTTCAAACCCATGCTAAATTGCTCAAACCTCAGGTAAATTTTCAAACCACATAAATTTTCGTTCGGTTTCATCAAACCCATCCTAATTTCGTCAAACCCATGCTAAATATGTCAAACCTCACATAAATTTTCAAACCTCACATAAATTTTCGTTCGGTTTCATCAAACCCATCCTAATTTCTTCAAACCCATGCTAATTTGCTCAAACCTCAGATAAATTTTCAAACCTCATAAATTTTCGTTCGGATTCATCAAACCCATCCTAATTTCTTCAAACCCATGCTAAATTGCTCAAACCTCACATAAATTTTCAAACCTCATAAATTTTCGTTCGGATTCATCAAACCCATCCTAATTTCATCAAACCCATCCTAATTTCTTCAAACCCATGCTAAATTGCTCAAACCTCAGGTAAATTTTCAAACCACATAAATTTTCGTTCGGTTTCATCAAACCCATCCTAATTTCGTCAAACCCATGCTAAATATGTCAAACCTCACATAAATTTTCAAACCACATAAATTTTCGTTCGGTTTCATCAAACCCATCCTAATTTCGTCAAACCCATGCTAAATATGTCAAACCTCACATAAATTTTCAAACCACATAAATTTTCGTTCGGTTTCATCAAACCCATCCTAATTTCTTCAAACCCATGCTAATTTGCTCAAACCTCAGATAAATTTTCAAACCTCATAAATTTTCGTTCGGATTCATCAAACCCATCCTAATTTCGTCAAACCCATGCTAATTTTGTCAAACCTCACATAAATTTTCAAACCTCACATAAATTTTCGTTCGGTTTCATCAAACCCATCCTAATTTCATCAAACCCATCCTAATTTCTTCAAACCCATGCTAAATTGCTCAAACCTCAGGTAAATTTTCAAACCACATAAATTTTCGTTCGGTTTCATCAAACCCATCCTAATTTCGTCAAACCCATGCTAAATATGTCAAACCTCACATAAATTTTCAAACCTCACATAAATTTTCGTTCGGTTTCATCAAACCCATCCTAATTTCTTCAAACCCATGCTAAATTGCTCAAACCTCACATAAATTTTCAAACCACATAAATTTTCGTTCGGATTCATCAAACCCATCCTAATTTCGTCAAACCCATGCTAAATATGTCAAACCTCACATAAATTTTCAAACCTCACATAAATTTTCGTTCGGTTTCATCAAACCCATCCTAATTTCTTCAAACCCATGCTAAATTGCTCAAACCTCACATAAATTTTCAAACCACATAAATTTTCGTTCGGTTTCATCAAACCCATCCTAATTTCTTCAAACCCATGCTAATTTGCTCAAACCTCAGATAAATTTTCAAACCTCATAAATTTTCGTTCGGATTCATCAAACCCATCCTAATTTCATCAAACCCATCCTAATTTCTTCAAACCCATGCTAAATTGCTCAAACCTCAGGTAAATTTTCAAACCACATAAATTTTCGTTCGGTTTCATCAAACCCATCCTAATTTCGTCAAACCCATGCTAAATATGTCAAACCTCACATAAATTTTCAAACCACATAAATTTTCGTTCGGTTTCATCAAACCCATCCTAATTTCGTCAAACCCATGCTAAATATGTCAAACCTCACATAAATTTTCAAACCACATAAATTTACGTTCGGTTTCATCAAACCCATCCTAATTTCTTCAAACCCATGCTAATTTGCTCAAACCTCAGATAAATTTTCAAACCTCATAAATTTTCGTTCGGATTCATCAAACCCATCCTAATTTCGTCAAACCCATGCTAATTTTGTCAAACCTCACATAAATTTTCAAACCTCACATAAATTTTCGTTCGGTTTCATCAAACCCATCCTAATTTCTTCAAACCCATGCTAAATTGCTCAAACCTCACATAAATTTTCAAACCACATAAATTTTCGTTCGGTTTCATCAAACCCATCCTAATTTCATCAAACCCATCCTAATTTCTTCAAACCCATGCTAAATTGCTCAAACCTCAGGTAAATTTTCAAACCACATAAATTTTCGTTCGGTTTCATCAAACCCATCCTAATTTCGTCAAACCCATGCTAAATATGTCAAACCTCACATAAATTTTCAAACCTCACATAAATTTTCGTTCGGTTTCATCAAACCCATCCTAATTTCTTCAAACCCATGCTAAATTGCTCAAACCTCACATAAATTTTCAAACCACATAAATTTTCGTTCGGTTTCATCAAACCCATCCTAATTTCTTCAAACCCATGCTAATTTGCTCAAACCTCAGATAAATTTTCAAACCTCATAAATTTTCGTTCGGATTCATCAAACCCATCCTAATTTCTTCAAACCCATGCTAAATTGCTCAAACCTCACATAAATTTTCAAACCTCATAAATTTTTGTTCGGATTCATCAAACCCATCCTAATTTCATCAAACCCATCCTAATTTCTTCAAACCCATGCTAAATTGCTCAAACCTCAGGTAAATTTTCAAACCACATAAATTTTCGTTCGGTTTCATCAAACCCATCCTAATTTCGTCAAACCCATGCTAAATATGTCAAACCTCACATAAATTTTCAAACCTCACATAAATTTTCGTTCGGTTTCATCAAACCCATCCTAATTTCTTCAAACCCATGCTAAATTGCTCAAACCTCACATAAATTTTCAAACCACATAAATTTTCGTTCGGTTTCATCAAACCCATCCTAATTTCATCAAACCCATCCTAATTTCTTCAAACCCATGCTAAATTGCTCAAACCTCAGGTAAATTTTCAAACCACATAAATTTTCGTTCGGTTTCATCAAACCCATCCTAATTTCGTCAAACCCATGCTAAATATGTCAAACCTCACATAAATTTTCAAACCTCACATAAATTTTCGTTCGGTTTCATCAAACCCATCCTAATTTCGTCAAACCCATGCTAAATATGTCAAACCTCACATAAATTTTCAAACCTCACATAAATTTTCGTTCGGTTTCATCAAACCCATCCTAATTTCTTCAAACCCATGCTAATTTGCTCAAACCTCAGATAAATTTTCAAACCTCATAAATTTTCGTTCGGATTCATCAAACCCATCCTAATTTCATCAAACCCATCCTAATTTCTTCAAACCCATGCTAAATTGCTCAAACCTCAGGTAAATTTTCAAACCACATAAATTTTCGTTCGGTTTCATCAAACCCATCCTAATTTCTTCAAACCCATGCTAATTTGCTCAAACCTCAGATAAATTTTCAAACCTCATAAATTTTCGTTCGGATTCATCAAACCCATCCTAATTTCTTCAAACCCATGCTAAATTGCTCAAACCTCACATAAATTTTCAAACCTCATAAATTTTCGTTCGGATTCATCAAACCCATCCTAATTTCATCAAACCCATCCTAATTTCTTCAAACCCATGCTAAATTGCTCAAACCTCAGGTAAATTTTCAAACCACATAAATTTTCGTTCGGTTTCATCAAACCCATCCTAATTTCTTCAAACCCATGCTAAATTGCTCAAACCTCACATAAATTTTCAAACCACATAAATTTTCGTTCGGTTTCATCAAACCCATCCTAATTTCATCAAACCCATCCTAATTTCTTCAAACCCATGCTAAATTGCTCAAACCTCAGGTAAATTTTCAAACCACATAAATTTTCGTTCGGTTTCATCAAACCCATCCTAATTTCGTCAAACCCATGCTAAATATGTCAAACCTCACATAAATTTTCAAACCTCACATAAATTTTCGTTCGGTTTCATCAAACCCATCCTAATTTCTTCAAACCCATGCTAAATTGCTCAAACCTCACATAAATTTTCAAACCACATAAATTTTCGTTCGGTTTCATCAAACCCATCCTAATTTCATCAAACCCATCCTAATTTCTTCAAACCCATGCTAAATTGCTCAAACCTCAGGTAAATTTTCAAACCACATAAATTTTCGTTCGGTTTCATCAAACCCATCCTAATTTCGTCAAACCCATGCTAAATATGTCAAACCTCACATAAATTTTCAAACCTCACATAAATTTTCGTTCGGTTTCATCAAACCCATCCTAATTTCGTCAAACCCATGCTAAATATGTCAAACCTCACATAAATTTTCAAACCTCACATAAATTTTCGTTCGGTTTCATCAAACCCATCCTAATTTCTTCAAACCCATGCTAAATTGCTCAAACCTCACATAAATTTTCAAACCACATAAATTTTCGTTCGGTTTCATCAAACCCATCCTAATTTCATCAAACCCATCCTAATTTCTTCAAACCCATGCTAAATTGCTCAAACCTCAGGTAAATTTTCAAACCACATAAATTTTCGTTCGGTTTCATCAAACCCATCCTAATTTCTTCAAACCCATGCTAATTTGCTCAAACCTCAGATAAATTTTCAAACCTCATAAATTTTCGTTCGGATTCATCAAACCCATCCTAATTTCATCAAACCCATCCTAATTTCTTCAAACCCATGCTAAATTGCTCAAACCTCAGGTAAATTTTCAAACCACATAAATTTTCGTTCGGTTTCATCAAACCCATCCTAATTTCTTCAAACCCATGCTAAATTGCTCAAACCTCACATAAATTTTCAAACCACATAAATTTTCGTTCGGTTTCATCAAACCCATCCTAATTTCTTCAAACCCATGCTAATTTGCTCAAACCTCAGATAAATTTTCAAACCTCATAAATTTTCGTTCGGATTCATCAAACCCATCCTAATTTCTTCAAACCCATGCTAAATTGCTCAAACCTCACATAAATTTTCAAACCTCATAAATTTTCGTTCGGATTCATCAAACCCATCCTAATTTCATCAAACCCATCCTAATTTCTTCAAACCCATGCTAAATTGCTCAAACCTCAGGTAAATTTTCAAACCACATAAATTTTCGTTCGGTTTCATCAAACCCATCCTAATTTCGTCAAACCCATGCTAAATATGTCAAACCTCACATAAATTTTCAAACCTCACATAAATTTTCGTTCGGTTTCATCAAACCCATCCTAATTTCTTCAAACCCATGCTAAATTGCTCAAACCTCACATAAATTTTCCATCCACATAAATTTTCGTTCGGTTTCATCAAACCCATCCTAATTTCATCAAACCCATCCTAATTTCTTCAAACCCATGCTAAATTGCTCAAACCTCAGGTAAATTTTCAAACCACATAAATTTTCGTTCGGTTTCATCAAACCCATCCTAATTTCGTCAAACCCATGCTAAATATGTCAAACCTCACATAAATTTTCAAACCTCACATAAATTTTCGTTCGGTTTCATCAAACCCATCCTAATTTCGTCAAACCCATGCTAAATATGTCAAACCTCACATAAATTTTCAAACCTCACATAAATTTTCGTTCGGTTTCATCAAACCCATCCTAATTTCTTCAAACCCATGCTAAATTGCTCAAACCTCACATAAATTTTCAAACCACATAAATTTTCGTTCGGTTTCATCAAACCCATCCTAATTTCATCAAACCCATCCTAATTTCTTCAAACCCATGCTAAATTGCTCAAACCTCAGGTAAATTTTCAAACCACATAAATTTTCGTTCGGTTTCATCAAACCCATCCTAATTTCTTCAAACCCATGCTAATTTGCTCAAACCTCAGATAAATTTTCAAACCTCATAAATTTTCGTTCGGATTCATCAAACCCATCCTAATTTCATCAAACCCATCCTAATTTCTTCAAACCCATGCTAAATTGCTCAAACCTCAGGTAAATTTTCAAACCACATAAATTTTCGTTCGGTTTCATCAAACCCATCCTAATTTCGTCAAACCAATGCTAAATATGTCAAACCTCACATAAATTTTCAAACCTCACATAAATTTTCGTTCGGTTTCATCAAACCCATCCTAATTTCGTCAAACCCATGCTAAATATGTCAAACCTCACATAAATTTTCAAACCTCACATAAATTTTCGTTCGGTTTCATCAAACCCATCCTAATTTCTTCAAACCCATGCTAATTTGCTCAAACCTCAGATAAATTTTCAAACCTCATAAATTTTCGTTCGGATTCATCAAACCCATCCTAATTTCATCAAACCCATCCTAATTTCTTCAAACCCATGCTAAATTGCTCAAACCTCAGGTAAATTTTCAAACCACATAAATTTTCGTTCGGTTTCATCAAACCCATCCTAATTTCGTCAAACTCATGCTAAATATGTCAAACCTCACATAAATTTTCAAACCACATAAATTTTCGTTCGGTTTCATCAAACCCATCCTAATTTCTTCAAACCCATGCTAAATTGCTCAAACCTCACATAAATTTTCAAACCACATAAATTTTCGTTCGGTTTCATCAAACCCATCCTAATTTCTTCAAACCCATGCTAATTTGCTCAAACCTCAGATAAATTTTCAAACCTCATAAATTTTCGTTCGGATTCATCAAACCCATCCTAATTTCTTCAAACCCATGCTAAATTGCTCAAACCTCACATAAATTTTCAAACCTCATAAATTTTCGTTCGGATTCATCAAACCCATCCTAATTTCATCAAACCCATCCTAATTTCTTCAAACCCATGCTAAATTGCTCAAACCTCAGGTAAATTTTCAAACCACATAAATTTTCGTTCGGTTTCATCAAACCCATCCTAATTTCGTCAAACCCATGCTAAATATGTCAAACCTCACATAAATTTTCAAACCTCACATAAATTTTCGTTCGGTTTCATCAAACCCATCCTAATTTCTTCAAACCCATGCTAAATTGCTCAAACCTCACATAAATTTTCAAACCACATAAATTTTCGTTCGGTTTCATCAAACCCATCCTAATTTCATCAAACCCATCCTAATTTCTTCAAACCCATGCTAAATTGCTCAAACCTCAGGTAAATTTTCAAACCACATAAATTTTCGTTCGGTTTCATCAAACCCATCCTAATTTCGTCAAACCCATGCTAAATATGTCAAACCTCACATAAATTTTCAAACCTCACATAAATTTTCGTTCGGTTTCATCAAACCCATCCTAATTACGTCAAACCCATGCTAAATATGTCAAACCTCACATAAATTTTCAAACCTCACATAAATTTTCGTTCGGTTTCATCAAACCCATCCTAATTTCTTCAAACCCATGCTAAATTGCTCAAACCTCACATAAATTTTCAAACCACATAAATTTTCGTTCGGTTTCATCAAACCCATCCTAATTTCATCAAACCCATCCTAATTTCTTCAAACCCATGCTAAATTGCTCAAACCTCAGGTAAATTTTCAAACCACATAAATTTTCGTTCGGTTTCATCAAACCCATCCTAATTTCTTCAAACCCATGCTAATTTGCTCAAACCTCAGATAAATTTTCAAACCTCATAAATTTTCGTTCGGATTCATCAAACCCATCCTAATTTTATCAAACCCATCCTAATTTCTTCAAACCCATGCTAAATTGCTCAAACCTCAGGTAAATTTTCAAACCACATAAATTTTCGTTCGGTTTCATCAAACCCATCCTAATTTCTTCAAACCCATGCTAATTTGCTCAAACCTCAGATAAATTTTCAAACCTCATAAATTTTCGTTCGGATTCATCAAACCCATCCTAATTTCTTCAAACCCATGCTAAATTGCTCAAACCTCACATAAATTTTCAAACCTCATAAATTTTCGTTCGGATTCATCAAACCCATCCTAATTTCATCAAACCCATCCTAATTTCTTCAAACCCATGCTAAATTGCTCAAACCTCAGGTAAATTTTCAAACCACATAAATTTTCGTTCGGTTTCATCAAACCCATCCTAATTTCTTCAAACCCATGCTAAATTGCTCAAACCTCACATAAATTTTCAAACCACATAAATTTTCGTTCGGTTTCATCAAACCCATCCTAATTTCATCAAACCCATCCTAATTTCTTCAAACCCATGCTAATTTGCTCAAACCTCAGATAAATTTTCAAACCTCATAAATTTTCGTTCGGATTCATCAAACCCATCCTAATTTCATCAAACCCATCCTAATTTCTTCAAACCCATGCTAAATTGCTCAAACCTCAGGTAAATTTTCAAACCACATAAATTTTCGTTCGGTTTCATCAAACCCATCCTAATTTCTTCAAACCCATGCTAATTTGCTCAAACCTCAGATAAATTTTCAAACCTCATAAATTTTCGTTCGGATTCATCAAACCCATCCTAATTTCTTCAAACCCATGCTAAATTGCTCAAACCTCACATAAATTTTCAAACCTCATAAATTTTCGTTCGGATTCATCAAACCCATCCTAATTTCATCAAACCCATCCTAATTTCTTCAAACCCATGCTAAATTGCTCAAACCTCAGGTAAATTTTCAAACCACATAAATTTTCGTTCGGTTTCATCAAACCCATCCTAATTTCTTCAAACCCATGCTAAATTGCTCAAACCTCACATAAATTTTCAAACCACATAAATTTTCGTTCGGTTTCATCAAACCCATCCTAATTTCATCAAACCCATCCTAATTTCTTCAAACCCATGCTAAATTGCTCAAACCTCAGGTAAATTTTCAAACCACATAAATTTTCGTTCGGTTTCATCAAACCCATCCTAATTTCGTCAAACCCATGCTAAATATGTCAAACCTCACATAAATTTTCAAACCTCACATAAATTTTCGTTCGGTTTCATCAAACCCATCCTAATTTCTTCAAACCCATGCTAAATTGCTCAAACCTCAGGTAAATTTTCAAACCACATAAATTTTCGTTCGGTTTCATCAAACCCATCCTAATTTCGTCAAACCCATGCTAAATATGTCAAACCTCACATAAATTTTCAAACCACATAAATTTTCGTTCGGTTTCATCAAACCCATCCTAATTTCTTCAAACCCATGCTAATTTGCTCAAACCTCAGATAAATTTTCAAACCTCATAAATTTTCGTTCGGATTCATCAAACCCATCCTAATTTCGTCAAACCCATGCTAATTTTGTCAAACCTCACATAAATTTTCAAACCTCACATAAATTTTCGTTCGGTTTCATCAAACCCATCCTAATTTCTTCAAACCCATGCTAAATTGCTCAAACCTCACATAAATTTTCAAACCACATAAATTTTCGTTCGGTTTCATCAAACCCATCCTAATTTCATCAAACCCATCCTAATTTCTTCAAACCCATGCTAAATTGCTCAAACCTCAGGTAAATTTTCAAACCACATAAATTTTCGTTCGGTTTCATCAAACCCATCCTAATTTCGTCAAACCCATGCTAAATATGTCAAACCTCACATAAATTTTCAAACCTCACATAAATTTTCGTTCGGTTTCATCAAACCCATCCTAATTTCGTCAAACCCATGCTAAATATGTCAAACCTCACATAAATTTTCAAACCTCACATAAATTTTCGTTCGGTTTCATCAAACCCATCC
The DNA here is from genome assembly GCA_936432065.2 of Rutpela maculata. Taxonomy (NCBI): domain Eukaryota; kingdom Metazoa; phylum Arthropoda; class Insecta; order Coleoptera; family Cerambycidae; genus Rutpela; species Rutpela maculata. The sequence goes on from CAKZFB020000146.1 coordinate 44,802, forward strand.
TAATTTCTTCAAACCCATGCTAAATTGCTCAAACCTCACATAAATTTTCAAACCACATAAATTTTCGTTCGGTTTCATCAAACCCATCCTAATTTCATCAAACCCATCCTAATTTCTTCAAACCCATGCTAAATTGCTCAAACCTCAGGTAAATTTTCAAACCACATAAATTTTCGTTCGGTTTCATCAAACCCATCCTAATTTCTTCAAACCCATGCTAAATTGCTCAAACCTCAGGTAAATTTTCAAACCACATAAATTTTCGTTCGGTTTCATCAAACCCATCCTAATTTCTTCAAACCCATGCTAAATTGCTCAAACCTCACATAAATTTTCAAACCACATAAATTTTCGTTCGGTTTCATCAAACCCATCCTAATTTCTTCAAACCCATGCTAATTTGCTCAAACCTCAGATAAATTTTCAAACCTCATAAATTTTCGTTCGGATTCATCAAACCCATCCTAATTTCATCAAACCCATCCTAATTTCTTCAAACCCATGCTAAATTGCTCAAACCTCAGATAAATTTTCAAACCTCATAAATTTTCGTTCGGATTCATCAAACCCATCCTAATTTCTTCAAACCCATGCTAAATTGCTCAAACCTCACATAAATTTTCAAACCTCATAAATTTTCGTTCGGATTCATCAAACCCATCCTAATTTCATCAAACCCATCCTAATTTCTTCAAACCCATGCTAAATTGCTCAAACCTCAGGTAAATTTTCAAACCACATAAATTTTCGTTCGGTTTCATCAAACCCATCCTAATTTCTTCAAACCCATGCTAAATTGCTCAAACCTCACATAAATTTTCAAACCACATAAATTTTCGTTCGGTTTCATCAAACCCATCCTAATTTCATCAAACCCATCCTAATTTCTTCAAACCCATGCTAAATTGCTCAAACCTCAGGTAAATTTTCAAACCACATAAATTTTCGTTCGGTTTCATCAAACCCATCCTAATTTCGTCAAACCCATGCTAAATATGTCAAACCTCACATAAATTTTCAAACCTCACATAAATTTTCGTTCGGTTTCATCAAACCCATCCTAATTTCTTCAAACCCATGCTAAATTGCTCAAACCTCACATAAATTTTCAAACCACATAAATTTTCGTTCGGTTTCATCAAACCCATCCTAATTTCATCAAACCCATCCTAATTTCTTCAAACCCATGCTAAATTGCTCAAACCTCAGGTAAATTTTCAAACCACATAAATTTTCGTTCGGTTTCATCAAACCCATCCTAATTTCTTCAAACCCATGCTAAATTGCTCAAACCTCAGGTAAATTTTCAAACCACATAAATTTTCGTTCGGTTTCATCAAACCCATCCTAATTTCTTCAAACCCATGCTAAATTGCTCAAACCTCACATAAATTTTCAAACCACATAAATTTTCGTTCGGTTTCATCAAACCCATCCTAATTTCTTCAAACCCATGCTAATTTGCTCAAACCTCAGATAAATTTTCAAACCTCATAAATTTTCGTTCGGATTCATCAAACCCATCCTAATTTCATCAAACCCATCCTAATTTCTTCAAACCCATGCTAAATTGCTCAAACCTCAGATAAATTTTCAAACCTCATAAATTTTCGTTCGGATTCATCAAACCCATCCTAATTTCTTCAAACCCATGCTAAATTGCTCAAACCTCACATAAATTTTCAAACCTCATAAATTTTCGTTCGGATTCATCAAACCCATCCTAATTTCATCAAACCCATCCTAATTTCTTCAAACCCATGCTAAATTGCTCAAACCTCAGGTAAATTTTCAAACCACATAAATTTTCGTTCGGTTTCATCAAACCCATCCTAATTTCTTCAAACCCATGCTAAATTGCTCAAACCTCACATAAATTTTCAAACCACATAAATTTTCGTTCGGTTTCATCAAACCCATCCTAATTTCATCAAACCCATCCTAATTTCTTCAAACCCATGCTAAATTGCTCAAACCTCAGGTAAATTTTCAAACCACATAAATTTTCGTTCGGTTTCATCAAACCCATCCTAATTTCGTCAAACCCATGCTAAATATGTCAAACCTCACATAAATTTTCAAACCTCACATAAATTTTCGTTCGGTTTCATCAAACCCATCCTAATTTCTTCAAACCCATGCTAAATTGCTCAAACCTCAGGTAAATTTTCAAACCACATAAATTTTCGTTCGGTTTCATCAAACCCATCCTAATTTCGTCAAACCCATGCTAAATATGTCAAACCTCACATAAATTTTCAAACCACATAAATTTTCGTTCGGTTTCATCAAACCCATCCTAATTTCTTCAAACCCATGCTAATTTGCTCAAACCTCAGATAAATTTTCAAACCTCATAAATTTTCGTTCGGATTCATCAAACCCATCCTAATTTCGTCAAACCCATGCTAATTTTGTCAAACCTCACATAAATTTTCAAACCTCACATAAATTTTCGTTCGGTTTCATCAAACCCATCCTAATTTCTTCAAACCCATGCTAAATTGCTCAAACCTCACATAAATTTTCAAACCACATAAATTTTCGTTCGGTTTCATCAAACCCATCCTAATTTCATCAAACCCATCCTAATTTCTTCAAACCCATGCTAAATTGCTCAAACCTCAGGTAAATTTTCAAACCACATAAATTTTCGTTCGGTTTCATCAAACCCATCCTAATTTCGTCAAACCCATGCTAAATATGTCAAACCTCACATAAATTTTCAAACCTCACATAAATTTTCGTTCGGTTTCATCAAACCCATCCTAATTTCGTCAAACCCATGCTAAATATGTCAAACCTCACATAAATTTTCAAACCTCACATAAATTTTCGTTCGGTTTCATCAAACCCATCCTAATTTCTTCAAACCCATGCTAAATTGCTCAAACCTCACATAAATTTTCAAACCACATAAATTTTCGTTCGGTTTCATCAAACCCATCCTAATTTCATCAAACCCATCCTAATTTCTTCAAACCCATGCTAAATTGCTCAAACCTCAGGTAAATTTTCAAACCACATAAATTTTCGTTCGGTTTCATCAAACCCATCCTAATTTCATCAAACCCATCCTAATTTCTTCAAACCCATGCTAAATTGCTCAAACCTCAGGTAAATTTTCAAACCACATAAATTTTCGTTCGGTTTCATCAAACCCATCCTAATTTCTTCAAACCCATGCTAAATTGCTCAAACCTCACATAAATTTTCAAACCACATAAATTTTCGTTCGGTTTCATCAAACCCATCCTAATTTCTTCAAACCCATGCTAATTTGCTCAAACCTCAGATAAATTTTCAAACCTCATAAATTTTCGTTCGGATTCATCAAACCCATCCTAATTTCATCAAACCCATCCTAATTTCTTCAAACCCATGCTAAATTGCTCAAACCTCAGGTAAATTTTCAAACCACATAAATTTTCGTTCGGTTTCATCAAACCCATCCTAATTTCTTCAAACCCATGCTAAATTGCTCAAACCTCACATAAATTTTCAAACCACATAAATTTTCGTTCGGTTTCATCAAACCCATCCTAATTTCTTCAAACCCATGCTAATTTGCTCAAACCTCAGATAAATTTTCAAACCTCATAAATTTTCGTTCGGATTCATCAAACCCATCCTAATTTCATCAAACCCATCCTAATTTCTTCAAACCCATGCTAAATTGCTCAAACCTCAGGTAAATTTTCAAACCACATAAATTTTCGTTCGGTTTCATCAAACCCATCCTAATTTCGTCAAACCCATGCTAAATATGTCAAACCTCACATAAATTTTCAAACCACATAAATTTTCGTTCGGTTTCATCAAACCCATCCTAATTTCTTCAAACCCATGCTAAATTGCTCAAACCTCACATAAATTTTCAAACCACATAAATTTTCGTTCGGTTTCATCAAACCCATCCTAATTTCTTCAAACCCATGCTAATTTGCTCAAACCTCAGATAAATTTTCAAACCTCATAAATTTTCGTTCGGATTCATCAAACCCATCCTAATTTCTTCAAACCCATGCTAAATTGCTCAAACCTCACATAAATTTTCAAACCTCATAAATTTTCGTTCGGATTCATCAAACCCATCCTAATTTCATCAAACCCATCCTAATTTCTTCAAACCCATGCTAAATTGCTCAAACCTCAGGTAAATTTTCAAACCACATAAATTTTCGTTCGGTTTCATCAAACCCATCCTAATTTCGTCAAACCCATGCTAAATATGTCAAACCTCACATAAATTTTCAAACCTCACATAAATTTTCGTTCGGTTTCATCAAACCCATCCTAATTTCTTCAAACCCATGCTAAATTGCTCAAACCTCACATAAATTTTCAAACCACATAAATTTTCGTTCGGTTTCATCAAACCCATCCTAATTTCTTCAAACCCATGCTAATTTGCTCAAACCTCAGATAAATTTTCAAACCTCATAAATTTTCGTTCGGATTCATCAAACCCATCCTAATTTCATCAAACCCATCCTAATTTCTTCAAACCCATGCTAAATTGCTCAAACCTCAGGTAAATTTTCAAACCACATAAATTTTCGTTCGGTTTCATCAAACCCATCCTAATTTCGTCAAACCCATGCTAAATATGTCAAACCTCACATAAATTTTCAAACCACATAAATTTTCGTTCGGTTTCATCAAACCCATCCTAATTTCGTCAAACCCATGCTAAATATGTCAAACCTCACATAAATTTTCAAACCACATAAATTTTCGTTCGGTTTCATCAAACCCATCCTAATTTCTTCAAACCCATGCTAATTTGCTCAAACCTCAGATAAATTTTCAAACCTCATAAATTTTCGTTCGGATTCATCAAACCCATCCTAATTTCGTCAAACCCATGCTAATTTTGTCAAACCTCACATAAATTTTCAAACCTCACATAAATTTTCGTTCGGTTTCATCAAACCCATCCTAATTTCATCAAACCCATCCTAATTTCTTCAAACCCATGCTAAATTGCTCAAACCTCAGGTAAATTTTCAAACCACATAAATTTTCGTTCGGTTTCATCAAACCCATCCTAATTTCGTCAAACCCATGCTAAATATGTCAAACCTCACATAAATTTTCAAACCTCACATAAATTTTCGTTCGGTTTCATCAAACCCATCCTAATTTCTTCAAACCCATGCTAAATTGCTCAAACCTCACATAAATTTTCAAACCACATAAATTTTCGTTCGGATTCATCAAACCCATCCTAATTTCGTCAAACCCATGCTAAATATGTCAAACCTCACATAAATTTTCAAACCTCACATAAATTTTCGTTCGGTTTCATCAAACCCATCCTAATTTCTTCAAACCCATGCTAAATTGCTCAAACCTCACATAAATTTTCAAACCACATAAATTTTCGTTCGGTTTCATCAAACCCATCCTAATTTCTTCAAACCCATGCTAATTTGCTCAAACCTCAGATAAATTTTCAAACCTCATAAATTTTCGTTCGGATTCATCAAACCCATCCTAATTTCATCAAACCCATCCTAATTTCTTCAAACCCATGCTAAATTGCTCAAACCTCAGGTAAATTTTCAAACCACATAAATTTTCGTTCGGTTTCATCAAACCCATCCTAATTTCGTCAAACCCATGCTAAATATGTCAAACCTCACATAAATTTTCAAACCACATAAATTTTCGTTCGGTTTCATCAAACCCATCCTAATTTCGTCAAACCCATGCTAAATATGTCAAACCTCACATAAATTTTCAAACCACATAAATTTTCGTTCGGTTTCATCAAACCCATCCTAATTTCTTCAAACCCATGCTAATTTGCTCAAACCTCAGATAAATTTTCAAACCTCATAAATTTTCGTTCGGATTCATCAAACCCATCCTAATTTCGTCAAACCCATGCTAATTTTGTCAAACCTCACATAAATTTTCAAACCTCACATAAATTTTCGTTCGGTTTCATCAAACCCATCCTAATTTCTTCAAACCCATGCTAAATTGCTCAAACCTCACATAAATTTTCAAACCACATAAATTTTCGTTCGGTTTCATCAAACCCATCCTAATTTCATCAAACCCATCCTAATTTCTTCAAACCCATGCTAAATTGCTCAAACCTCAGGTAAATTTTCAAACCACATAAATTTTCGTTCGGTTTCATCAAACCCATCCTAATTTCGTCAAACCCATGCTAAATATGTCAAACCTCACATAAATTTTCAAACCTCACATAAATTTTCGTTCGGTTTCATCAAACCCATCCTAATTTCTTCAAACCCATGCTAAATTGCTCAAACCTCACATAAATTTTCAAACCACATAAATTTTCGTACGGTTTCATCAAACCCATCCTAATTTCTTCAAACCCATGCTAATTTGCTCAAACCTCAGATAAATTTTCAAACCTCATAAATTTTCGTTCGGATTCATCAAACCCATCCTAATTTCTTCAAACCCATGCTAAATTGCTCAAACCTTACATAAATTTTCAAACCTCATAAATTTTCGTTCGGATTCATCAAACCCATCCTAATTTCATCAAACCCATCCTAATTTCTTCAAACCCATGCTAAATTGCTCAAACCTCAGGTAAATTTTCAAACCACATAAATTTTCGTTCGGTTTCATCAAACCCATCCTAATTTCGTCAAACCCATGCTAAATATGTCAAACCTCACATAAATTTTCAAACCTCACATAAATTTTCGTTCGGTTTCATCAAACCCATCCTAATTTCTTCAAACCCATGCTAAATTGCTCAAACCTCACATAAATTTTCAAACCACATAAATTTTCGTTCGGTTTCATCAAACCCATCCTAATTTCATCAAACCCATCCTAATTTCTTCAAACCCATGCTAAATTGCTCAAACCTCAGGTAAATTTTCAAACCACATAAATTTTCGTTCGGTTTCATCAAACCCATCCTAATTTCGTCAAACCCATGCTAAATATGTCAAACCTCACATAAATTTTCAAACCTCACATAAATTTTCGTTCGGTTTCATCAAACCCATCCTAATTTCGTCAAACCCATGCTAAATATGTCAAACCTCACATAAATTTTCAAACCTCACATAAATTTTCGTTCGGTTTCATCAAACCCATCCTAATTTCTTCAAACCCATGCTAAATTGCTCAAACCTCACATAAATTTTCAAACCACATAAATTTTCGTTCGGTTTCATCAAACCCATCCTAATTTCATCAAACCCATCCTAATTTCTTCAAACCCATGCTAAATTGCTCAAACCTCAGGTAAATTTTCAAACCACATAAATTTTCCTTCGGTTTCATCAAACCCATCCTAATTTCGTCAAACCCATGCTAAATATGTCAAACCTCACATAAATTTTCAAACCTCACATAAATTTTCGTTCGGTTTCATCAAACCCATCCTAATTTCTTCAAACCCATGCTAAATTGCTCAAACCTCACATAAATTTTCAAACCACATAAATTTTCGTTCGGTTTCATCAAACCCATCCTAATTTCATCAAACCCATCCTAATTTCTTCAAACCCATGCTAAATTGCTCAAACCTCAGGTAAATTTTCAAACCACATAAATTTTCGTTCGGTTTCATCAAACCCATCCTAATTTCGTCAAACCCATGCTAAATATGTCAAACCTCACATAAATTTTCAAACCTCACATAAATTTTCGTTCGGTTTCATCAAACCCATCCTAATTTCTTCAAACCCATGCTAAATTGCTCAAACCTCACATAAATTTTCAAACCACATAAATTTTCGTTCGGTTTCATCAAACCCATCCTAATTTCATCAAACCCATCCTAATTTCTTCAAACCCATGCTAAATTGCTCAAACCTCAGGTAAATTTTCAAACCACATAAATTTTCGTTCGGTTTCATCAAACCCATCCTAATTTCGTCAAACCCATGCTAAATATGTCAAACCTCACATAAATTTTCAAACCTCACATAAATTTTCGTTCGGTTTCATCAAACCCATCCTAATTTCGTCAAACCCATGCTAAATATGTCAAACCTCACATAAATTTTCAAACCTCACATAAATTTTCGTTCGGTTTCATCAAACCCATCCTAATTTCTTCAAACCCATGCTAAATTGCTCAAACCTCACATAAATTTTCAAACCACATAAATTTTCGTTCGGTTTCATCAAACCCATCCTAATTTCATCAAACCCATCCTAATTTCTTCAAACCCATGCTAAATTGCTCAAACCTCAGGTAAATTTTCAAACCACATAAATTTTCGTTCGGTTTCATCAAACCCATCCTAATTTCTTCAAACCCATGCTAATTTGCTCAAACCTCAGATAAATTTTCAAACCTCATAAATTTTCGTTCGGATTCATCAAACCCATCCTAATTTCATCAAACCCATCCTAATTTCTTCAAACCCATGCTAAATTGCTCAAACCTCAGGTAAATTTTCAAACCACATAAATTTTCGTTCGGTTTCATCAAACCCATCCTAATTTCTTCAAACCCATGCTAATTTGCTCAAACCTCAGATAAATTTTCAAACCTCATAAATTTTCGTTCGGATTCATCAAACCCATCCTAATTTCTTCAAACCCATGCTAAATTGCTCAAACCTCACATAAATTTTCAAACCTCATAAATTTTCGTTCGGATTCATCAAACCCATCCTAATTTCATCAAACCCATCCTAATTTCTTCAAACCCATGCTAAATTGCTCAAACCTCAGGTAAATTTTCAAACCACATAAATTTTCGTTCGGTTTCATCAAACCCATCCTAATTTCTTCAAACCCATGCTAAATTGCTCAAACCTCACATAAATTTTCAAACCACATAAATTTTCGTTCGGTTTCATCAAACCCATCCTAATTTCATCAAACCCATCCTAATTTCTTCAAACCCATGCTAATTTGCTCAAACCTCAGATAAATTTTCAAACCTCATAAATTTTCGTTCGGATTCATCAAACCCATCCTAATTTCATCAAACCCATCCTAATTTCTTCAAACCCATGCTAAATTGCTCAAACCTCAGGTAAATTTTCAAACCACATAAATTTTCGTTCGGTTTCATCAAACCCATCCTAATTTCTTCAAACCCATGCTAATTTGCTCAAACCTCAGATAAATTTTCAAACCTCATAAATTTTCGTTCGGATTCATCAAACCCATCCTAATTTCTTCAAACCCATGCTAAATTGCTCAAACCTCACATAAATTTTCAAACCTCATAAATTTTCGTTCGGATTCATAAAACCCATCCTAATTTCATCAAACCCATCCTAATTTCTTCAAACCCATGCTAAATTGCTCAAACCTCAGGTAAATTTTCAAACCACATAAATTTTCGTTCGGTTTCATCAAACCCATCCTAATTTCGTCAAACCCATGCTAAATATGTCAAACCTCACATAAATTTTCAAACCTCACATAAATTTTCGTTCGGTTTCATCAAACCCATCCTAATTTCGTCAAACCCATGCTAAATATGTCAAACCTCACATAAATTTTCAAACCTCACATAAATTTTCGTTCGGTTTCATCAAACCCATCCTAATTTCTTCAAACCCATGCTAAATTGCTCAAACCTCACATAAATTTTCGTTCGGTTTCATCAAACCCATCCTAATTTCATCAAACCCATCCTAATTTCTTCAAACCCATGCTAAATTGCTCAAACCTCAGGTAAATTTTCAAACCACATAAATTTTCGTTCGGTTTCATCAAACCCATCCTAATTTCTTCAAACCCATGCTAATTTGCTCAAACCTCAGATAAATTTTCAAACCTCATAAATTTTCGTTCGGATTCATCAAACCCATCCTAATTTCATCAAACCCATCCTAATTTCTTCAAACCCATGCTAAATTGCTCAAACCTCAGGTAAATTTTCAAACCACATAAATTTTCGTTCGGTTTCATCAAACCCATCCTAATTTCTTCAAACCCATGCTAAATTGCTCAAACCTCACATAAATTTTCAAACCACATAAATTTTCGTTCGGTTTCATCAAACCCATCCTAATTTCATCAAACCCATCCTAATTTCTTCAAACCCATGCTAAATTGCTCAAACCTCAGGTAAATTTTCAAACCACATAAATTTTCGTTCGGTTTCATCAAACCCATCCTAATTTCTTCAAACCCATGCTAAATTGCTCAAACCTCACATAAATTTTCAAACCACATAAATTTTCGTTCGGTTTCATCAAACCCATCCTAATTTCTTCAAACCCATGCTAATTTGCTCAAACCTCAGATAAATTTTCAAACCTCATAAATTTTCGTTCGGATTCATCAAACCCATCCTAATTTCATCAAACCCATCCTAATTTCTTCAAACCCATGCTAAATTGCTCAAACCTCAGGTAAATTTTCAAACCACATAAATTTTCGTTCGGTTTCATCAAACCCATCCTAATTTCGTCAAACCCATGCTAAATATGTCAAACCTCACATAAATTTTCAAACCACATAAATTTTCGTTCGGTTTCATCAAACCCATCCTAATTTCTTCAAACCCATGCTAAATTGCTCAAACCTCACATAAATTTTCAAACCACATAAATTTTCGTTCGGTTTCATCAAACACATCCTAATTTCTTCAAACCCATGCTAATTTGCTCAAACCTCAGATAAATTTTCAAACCACATAAATTTTCGTTCGGTTTCATCAAACCCATCCTAATTTCTTCAAACCCATGCTAAATTGCTCAAACCTCACATAAATTTTCAAACCACATAAATTTTCGTTCGGTTTCATCAAACCCATCCTAATTTCATCAAACCCATCCTAATTTCTTCAAACCCATGCTAAATTGCTCAAACCTCAGGTAAATTTTCAAACCACATAAATTTTCGTTCGGTTTCATCAAACCCATCCTAATTTCTTCAAACCCATGCTAATTTGCTCAAACCTCAGATAAATTTTCAAACCTCATAAATTTTCGTTCGGATTCATCAAACCCATCCTAATTTCATCAAACCCATCCTAATTTCTTCAAACCCATGCTAAATTGCTCAAACCTCAGGTAAATTTTCAAACCACATAAATTTTCGTTCGGTTTCATCAAACCCATCCTAATTTCTTCAAACCCATGCTAAATTGCTCAAACCTCACATAAATTTTCAAACCACATAAATTTTCGTTCGGTTTCATCAAACCCATCCTAATTTCTTCAAACCCATGCTAATTTGCTCAAACCTCAGATAAATTTTCAAACCTCATAAATTTTCGTTCGGATTCATCAAACCCATCCTAATTTCGTCAAACCCATGCTAATTTTGTCAAACCTCACATAAATTTTCAAACCTCACATAAATTTTCGTTCGGTTTCATCAAACCCATCCTAATTTCTTCAAACCCATGCTAAATTGCTCAAACCTCACATAAATTTTCAAACCACATAAATTTTCGTTCGGTTTCATCAAACCCATAGTAATTTCATCAAACCCATCCTAATTTCTTCAAACCCATGCTAAATTGCTCAAACCTCAGGTAAATTTTCAAACCACATAAATTTTCGTTCGGTTTCATCAAACCCATCCTAATTTCGTCAAACCCATGCTAAATATGTCAAACCTCACATAAATTTTCAAACCTCACATAAATTTTCGTTCGGTTTCATCAAACCCATCCTAATTTCGTCAAACCCATGCTAAATATGTCAAACCTCACATAAATTTTCAAACCTCACATAAATTTTCGTTCGGTTTCATCAAACCCATCCTAATTTCTTCAAACCCATGCTAAATTGCTCAAACCTCACATAAATTTTCAAACCACATAAATTTTCGTTCGGTTTCATCAAACCCATCCTAATTTCATCAAACGCATCCTAATTTCTTCAAACCCATGCTAAATTGCTCAAACCTCAGGTAAATTTTCAAACCACATAAATTTTCGTTCGGTTTCATCAAACCCATAGTAATTTCATCAAACCCATCCTAATTTCTTCAAACCCATGCTAAATTGCTCAAACCTCAGGTAAATTTTCAAACCACATAAATTTTCGTTCGGTTTCATCAAACCCATCCTAATTTCTTCAAACCCATGCTAATTTGCTCAAACCTCAGATAAATTTTCAAACCTCATAAATTTTCGTTCGGATTCATCAAACCCATCCTAATTTCATCAAACCCATCCTAATTTCTTCAAACCCATGCTAAATTGCTCAAACCTCAGGTAAATTTTCAAACCACATAAATTTTCGTTCGGTTTCATCAAACCCATCCTAATTTCTTCAAACCCATGCTAAATTGCTCAAACCTCACATAAATTTTCAAACCACATAAATTTTCGTTCGGTTTCATCAAACCCATCCTAATTTCTTCAAACCCATGCTAAATTGCTCAAACCTCAGATAAATTTTCAAACCTCATAAATTTTCGTTCGGATTCATCAAACCCATCCTAATTTCATCAAACCCATCCTAATTTCTTCAAACCCATGCTAAATTGCTCAAACCTCAGGTAAATTTTCAAACCACATAAATTTTCGTTCGGTTTCATCAAACCCATCCTAATTTCGTCAAACCCATGCTAAATATGTCAAACCTCACATAAATTTTCAAACCACATAAATTTTCGTTCGGTTTCATCAAACCCATCCTAATTTCTTCAAACCCATGCTAAATTGCTCAAACCTCACATAAATTTTCAAACCACATAAATTTTCGTTCGGTTTCATCAAACCCATCCTAATTTCTTCAAACCCATGCTAATTTGCTCAAACCTCAGATAAATTTTCAAACTTCATAAATTTTCGTTCGGATTCATCAAACCCATCCTAATTTCTTCAAACCCATGCTAAATTGCTCAAACCTCACATAAATTTTCAAACCTCATAAATTTTCGTTCGGATTCATCAAACCCATCCTAATTTCATCAAACCCATCCTAATTTCTTCAAACCCATGCTAAATTGCTCAAACCTCAGGTAAATTTTCAAACCACATAAATTTTCGTTCGGTTTCATCAAACCCATCCTAATTTCGTCAAACCCATGCTAAATATGTCAAACCTCACATAAATTTTCAAACCTCACATAAATTTTCGTTCGGTTTCATCAAACCCATCCTAATTTCTTCAAACCCATGCTAAATTGCTCAAACCTCACATAAATTTTCAAACCACATAAATTTTCGTTCGGTTTCATCAAACCCATCCTAATTTCTTCAAACCCATGCTAATTTGCTCAAACCTCAGATAAATTTTCAAACCTCATAAATTTTCGTTCGGATTCATCAAACCCATCCTAATTTCATCAAACCCATCCTAATTTCTTCAAACCCATGCTAAATTGCTCAAACCTCAGGTAAATTTTCAAACCACATAAATTTTCGTTCGGTTTCATCAAACCCATCCTAATTTCGTCAAACCCATGCTAAATATGTCAAACCTCACATAAATTTTCAAACCACATAAATTTTCGTTCGGTTTCATCAAACCCATCCTAATTTCGTCAAACCCATGCTAAATATGTCAAACCTCACATAAATTTTCAAACCTCACATAAATTTTCGTTCGGTTTCATCAAACCCATCCTAATTTCTTCAAACCCATGCTAAATTGCTCAAACCTCACATAAATTTTCAAACCACATAAATTTTCGTTCTGTTTCATCAAACCCATCCTAATTTCATCAAACCCATCCTAATTTCTTCAAACCCATGCTAAATTGCTCAAACCTCAGGTAAATTTTCAAACCACATAAATTTTCGTTCGGTTTCATCAAACCCATCCTAATTTCGTCAAACCCATGCTAAATATGTCAAACCTCACATAAATTTTCAAACCTCACATAAATTTTCGTTCGGTTTCATCAAACCCATCCTAATTTCGTCAAACCCATGCTAAATATGTCAAACCTCACATAAATTTTCAAACCTCACATAAATTTTCGTTCGGTTTCATCAAACCCATCCTAATTTCATCAAACCCATCCTAATTTCTTCAAACCCATGCTAAATTGCTCAAACCTCAGGTAAATTTTCAAACCACATAAATTTTCGTTCGGTTTCATCAAACCCATCCTAATTTCTTCAAACCCATGCTAAATTGCTCAAACCTCACATAAATTTTCAAACCACATAAATTTTCGTTCGGTTTCATCAAACCCATCCTAATTTCATCAAACCCATCCTAATTTCTTCAAACCCATGCTAAATTGCTCAAACCTCAGGTAAATTTTCAAACCACATAAATTTTCGTTCGGTTTCATCAAACCCATCCTAATTTCTTCAAACCCATGCTAATTTGCTCAAACCTCAGATAAATTTTCAAACCTCATAAATTTTCGTTCGGATTCATCAAACCCATCCTAATTTCATCAAACCCATCCTAATTTCTTCAAACCCATGCTAAATTGCTCAAACCTCAGGTAAATTTTCAAACCACATAAATTTTCGTTCGGTTTCATCAAACCCATCCTAATTTCTTCAAACCCATGCTAAATTGCTCAAACCTCACATAAATTTTCAAACCACATAAATTTTCGTTCGGTTTCATCAAACCCATCCTAATTTCATCAAACCCATCCTAATTTCTTCAAACCCATGCTAAATTGCTCAAACCTCAGGCAAATTTTCAAACCACATAAATTTTCGTTCGGTTTCATCAAACCCATCCTAATTTCTTCAAACCCATGCTAATTTGCTCAAACCTCAGATAAATTTTCAAACCACATAAATTTTCGTTCGGATTCATCAAACCCATCCTAATTTCATCAAACCCATCCTAATTTCTTCAAACCCATGCTAAATTGCTCAAACCTCAGGTAAATTTTCAAACCACATAAATTTTCGTTCGGTTTCATCAAACCCATCCTAATTTCGTCAAACCCATGCTAAATATGTCAAACCTCACATAAATTTTCAAACCACATAAATTTTCGTTCGGTTTCATCAAACCCATCCTAATTTCTTCAAACCCATGCTAAATTGCTCAAACCTCACATAAATTTTCAAACCACATAAATTTTCGTTCGGTTTCATCAAACCCATCCTAATTTCTTCAAACCCATGCTAATTTGCTCAAACCTCAGATAAATTTTCAAACCTCATAAATTTTCGTTCGGATTCATCAAACCCATCCTAATTTCTTCAAACCCATGCTAAATTGCTCAAACCTCACATAAATTTTCAAACCTCATAAATTTTCGTTCGGATTCATCAAACCCATCCTAATTTCATCAAACCCATCCTAATTTCTTCAAACCCATGCTAAATTGCTCAAACCTCAGGTAAATTTTCAAACCACATAAATTTTCGTTCGGTTTCATCAAACCCATCCTAATTTCGTCAAACCCATGCTAAATATGTCAAACCTCACATAAATTTTCAAACCTCACATAAATTTTCGTTCGGTTTCATCAAACCCATCCTAATTTCTTCAAACCCATGCTAAATTGCTCAAACCTCACATAAATTTTCAAACCACATAAATTTTCGTTCGGTTTCATCAAACCCATCCTAATTTCATCAAACCCATCCTAATTTCTTCAAACCCATGCTAAATTGCTCAAACCTCAGGTAAATTTTCAAACCACATAAATTTTCGTTCGGTTTCAT
Source organism: Rutpela maculata (assembly GCA_936432065.2). Classification (NCBI taxonomy): domain Eukaryota; kingdom Metazoa; phylum Arthropoda; class Insecta; order Coleoptera; family Cerambycidae; genus Rutpela; species Rutpela maculata. Next base: position 60,337 of record CAKZFB020000146.1, read on the forward strand.
CAAACCCATCCTAATTTCGTCAAACCCATGCTAAATATGTCAAACCTCACATAAATTTTCAAACCTCACATAAATTTTCGTTCGGTTTCATCAAACCCATCCTAATTTCGTCAAACCCATGCTAAATATGTCAAACCTCACATAAATTTTCAAACCTCACATAAATTTTCGTTCGGTTTCATCAAACCCTTCCTAATTTCTTCAAACCCATCCTAATTTCTTCAAACCCATGCTAAATTGCTCAAACCTCAGGTAAATTTTCAAACCACATAAATTTTCGTTCGGTTTCATCAAACCCATCCTAATTTCGTCAAACCCATGCTAAATATGTCAAACCTCACATAAATTTTCAAACCTCACATAAATTTTCGTTCGGTTTCATCAAACCCATCCTAATTTCGTCAAACCCATGCTAAATATGTCAAACCTCACATAAATTTTCAAACCTCACATAAATTTTCGTTCGGTTTCATCAAACCCATCCTAATTTCTTCAAACCCATGCTAAATTGCTCAAACCTCACATAAATTTTCAAACCACATAAATTTTCGTTCGGTTTCATCAAACCCATCCTAATTTCATCAAACCCATCCTAATTTCTTCAAACCCATGCTAAATTGCTCAAACCTCAGGTAAATTTTCAAACCACATAAATTTTCGTTCGGTTTCATCAAACCCATCCTAATTTCTTCAAACCCATGCTAATTTGCTCAAACCTCAGATAAATTTTCAAACCTCATAAATTTTCGTTCGGATTCATCAAACCCATCCTAATTTCATCAAACCCATCCTAATTTCTTCAAACCCATGCTAAATTGCTCAAACCTCAGGTAAATTTTCAAACCACATAAATTTTCGTTCGGTTTCATCAAACCCATCCTAATTTCTTCAAACCCATGCTAATTTGCTCAAACCTCAGATAAATTTTCAAACCTCATAAATTTTCGTTCGGATTCATCAAACCCATCCTAATTTCTTCAAACCCATGCTAAATTGCTCAAACCTCACATAAATTTTCAAACCTCATAAATTTTCGTTCGGATTCATCAAACCCATCCTAATTTCATCAAACCCATCCTAATTTCTTCAAACCCATGCTAAATTGCTCAAACCTCAGGTAAATTTTCAAACCACATAAATTTTCGTTCGGTTTCATCAAACCCATCCTAATTTCTTCAAACCCATGCTAAATTGCTCAAACCTCACATAAATTTTCAAACCACATAAATTTTCGTTCGGTTTCATCAAACCCATCCTAATTTCATCAAACCCATCCTAATTTCTTCAAACCCATGCTAATTTGCTCAAACCTCAGATAAATTTTCAAACCTCATAAATTTTCGTTCGGATTCATCAAACCCATCCTAATTTCATCAAACCCATCCTAATTTCTTCAAACCCATGCTAAATTGCTCAAACCTCAGGTAAATTTTCAAACCACATAAATTTTCGTTCGGTTTCATCAAACCCATCCTAATTTCTTCAAACCCATGCTAATTTGCTCAAACCTCAGATAAATTTTCAAACCTCATAAATTTTCGTTCGGATTCATCAAACCCATCCTAATTTCTTCAAACCCATGCTAAATTGCTCAAACCTCACATAAATTTTCAAACCTCATAAATTTTCGTTCGGATTCATCAAACCCATCCTAATTTCATCAAACCCATCCTAATTTCTTCAAACCCATGCTAAATTGCTCAAACCTCAGGTAAATTTTCAAACCACATAAATTTTCGTTCGGTTTCATCAAACCCATCCTAATTTCTTCAAACCCATGCTAAATTGCTCAAACCTCACATAAATTTTCAAACCACATAAATTTTCGTTCGGTTTCATCAAACCCATCCTAATTTCATCAAACCCATCCTAATTTCTTCAAACCCATGCTAAATTGCTCAAACCTCAGGTAAATTTTCAAACCACATAAATTTTCGTTCGGTTTCATCAAACCCATCCTAATTTCGTCAAACCCATGCTAAATATGTCAAACCTCACATAAATTTTCAAACCTCACATAAATTTTCGTTCGGTTTCATCAAACCCATCTTAATTTCTTCAAACCCATGCTAAATTGCTCAAACCTCAGGTAAATTTTCAAACCACAAATTTTCGTTCGGTTTCATCAAACCCATCCTAATTTCGTCAAACCCATGCTAAATATGTCAAACCTCACATAAATTTTCAAACCACATAAATTTTCGTTCGGTTTCATCAAACCCATCCTAATTTCTTCAAACCCATGCTAATTTGCTCAAACCTCAGATAAATTTTCAAACCTCATAAATTTTCGTTCGGATTCATCAAACCCATCCTAATTTCGTCAAACCCATGCTAATTTTGTCAAACCTCACATAAATTTTCAAACCTCACATAAATTTTCGTTCGGTTTCATCAAACCCATCCTAATTTCTTCAAACCCATGCTAAATTGCTCAAACCTCACATAAATTTTCAAGCCACATAAATTTTCGTTCGGTTTCATCAAACCCATCCTAATTTCATCAAACCCATCCTAATTTCTTCAAACCCATGCTAAATTGCTCAAACCTCAGGTAAATTTTCAAACCACATAAATTTTCGTTCGGTTTCATCAAACCCATCCTAATTTCGTCAAACCCATGCTAAATATGTCAAACCTCACATAAATTTTCAAACCTCACATAAATTTTCGTTCGGTTTCATCAAACCCATCCTAATTTCGTCAAACCCATGCTAAATATGTCAAACCTCACATAAATTTTCAAACCTCACATAAATTTTCGTTCGGTTTCATCAAACCCATCCTAATTTCTTCAAACCCATGCTAAATTGCTCAAACCTCACATAAATTTTCAAACCACATAAATTTTCGTTCGGTTTCATCAAACCCATCCTAATTTCATCAAACCCATCCTAATTTCTTCAAACCCATGCTAAATTGCTCAAACCTCAGGTAAATTTTCAAACCACATAAATTTTCGTTCGGTTTCATCAAACCCATCCTAATTTCTTCAAACCCATGCTAATTTGCTCAAACCTCAGATAAATTTTCAAACCTCATAAATTTTCGTTCGGATTCATCAAACCCATCCTAATTTCATCAAACCCATCCTAATTTCTTCAAACCCATGCTAAATTGCTCAAACCTCAGGTAAATTTTCAAACCACATAAATTTTCGTTCGGTTTCATCAAACCCATCCTAATTTCTTCAAACCCATGCTAAATTGCTCAAACCTCACATAAATTTTCAAACCACATAAATTTTCGTTCGGTTTCATCAAACCCATCCTAATTTCTTCAAACCCATGCTAATTTGCTCAAACCTCAGATAAATTTTCAAACCTCATAAATTTTCGTTCGGATTCATCAAACCCATCCTAATTTCATCAAACCCATCCTAATTTCTTCAAACCCATGCTAATTTGCTCAAACCTCAGGTAAATTTTCAAACCACATAAATTTTCGTTCGGTTTCATCAAACCCATCCTAATTTCGTCAAACCCATGCTAAATATGTCAAACCTCACATAAATTTTCAAACCACATAAATTTTCGTTCGGTTTCATCAAACCCATCCTAATTTCTTCAAACCCATGCTAAATTGCTCAAACCTCACATAAATTTTCAAACCACATAAATTTTCGTTCGGTTTCATCAAACCCATCCTAATTTCTTCAAACCCATGCTAATTTGCTCAAACCTCAGATAAATTTTCAAACCTCATAAATTTTCGTTCGGATTCATCAAACCCATCCTAATTTCTTCAAACCCATGCTAAATTGCTCAAACCTCACATAAATTTTCAAACCTCATAAATTTTCGTTCGGATTCATCAAACCCATCCTAATTTCATCAAACCCATCCTAATTTCTTCAAACCCATGCTAAATTGCTCAAACCTCAGGTAAATTTTCAAACCACATAAATTTTCGTTCGGTTTCATCAAACCCATCCTAATTTCGTCAAACCCATGCTAAATATGTCAAACCTCACATAAATTTTCAAACCTCACATAAATTTTCGTTCGGTTTCATCAAACCCATCCTAATTTCTTCAAACCCATGCTAATTTGCTCAAACCTCAGATAAATTTTCAAACCTCATAAATTTTCGTTCGGATTCATCAAACCCATCCTAATTTCTTCAAACCCATGCTAAATTGCTCAAACCTCACATAAATTTTCAAACCTCATAAATTTTCGTTCGGATTCATCAAACCCATCCTAATTTCATCAAACCCATCCTAATTTCTTCAAACCCATGCTAAATTGCTCAAACCTCAGGTAAATTTTCAAACCACATAAATTTTCGTTCGGTTTCATCAAACCCATCCTAATTTCGTCAAACCCATGCTAAATATGTCAAACCTCACATAAATTTTCAAACCACATAAATTTTCGTTCGGTTTCATCAAACCCATCCTAATTTCGTCAAACCCATGCTAAATATGTCAAACCTCACATACATTTTCAAACCACATAAATTTTCGTTCGGTTTCATCAAACCCATCCTAATTTCTTCAAACCCATGCTAATTTGCTCAAACCTCAGATAAATTTTCAAACCTCATAAATTTTCGTTCGGATTCATCAAACCCATCCTAATTTCGTCAAACCCATGCTAATTTTGTCAAACCTCACATAAATTTTCAAACCTCACATAAATTTTCGTTCGGTTTCATCAAACCCATCCTAATTTCATCAAACCCATCCTAATTTCTTCAAACCCATGCTAAATTGCTCAAACCTCAGGTAAATTTTCAAACCACATAAATTTTCGTTCGGTTTCATCAAACCCATCCTAATTTCGTCAAACCCATGCTAAATATGTCAAACCTCACATAAATTTTCAAACCTCACATAAATTTTCGTTCGGTTTCATCAAACCCATCCTAATTTCTTCAAACCCATGCTAAATTGCTCAAACCTCACATAAATTTTCAAACCACATAAATTTTCGTTCGGATTCATCAAACCCATCCTAATTTCGTCAAACCCATGCTAAATATGTCAAACCTCACATAAATTTTCAAACCTCACATAAATTTTCGTTCGGTTTCATCAAACCCATCCTAATTTCTTCAAACCCATGCTAAATTGCTCAAACCTCACATAAATTTTCAAACCACATAAATTTTCGTTCGGTTTCATCAAACCCATCCTAATTTCTTCAAACCCATGCTAATTTGCTCAAACCTCAGATAAATTTTCAAACCTCATAAATTTTCGTTCGGATTCATCAAACCCATCCTAATTTCATCAAACCCATCCTAATTTCTTCAAACCCATGCTAAATATGTCAAACCTCACATAAATTTTCAAACCACATAAATTTTCGTTCGGTTTCATCAAACCCATCCTAATTTCGTCAAACCCATGCTAAATATGTCAAACCTCACATAAATTTTCAAACCACATAAATTTTCGTTCGGTTTCATCAAACCCATCCTAATTTCTTCAAACCCATGCTAATTTGCTCAAACCTCAGATAAATTTTCAAACCTCATAAATTTTCGTTCGGATTCATCAAACCCATCCTAATTTCGTCAAACCCATGCTAATTTTGTCAAACCTCACATAAATTTTCAAACCTCACATAAATTTTCGTTCGGTTTCATCAAACCCATCCTAATTTCTTCAAACCCATGCTAAATTGCTCAAACCTCACATAAATTTTCAAACCACATAAATTTTCGTTCGGTTTCATCAAACCCATCCTAATTTCATCAAACCCATCCTAATTTCTTCAAACCCATGCTAAATTGCTCAAACCTCAGGTAAATTTTCAAACCACATAAATTTTCGTTCGGTTTCATCAAACCCATCCTAATTTCGTCAAACCCATGCTAAATATGTCAAACCTCACATAAATTTTCAAACCTCACATAAATTTTCGTTCGGTTTCATCAAACCCATCCTAATTTCTTCAAACCCATGCTAAATTGCTCAAACCTCACATAAATTTTCAAACCACATAAATTTTCGTTCGGTTTCATCAAACCCATCCTAATTTCTTCAAACCCATGCTAATTTGCTCAAACCTCAGATAAATTTTCAAACCTCATAAATTTTCGTTCGGATTCATCAAACCCATCCTAATTTCATCAAACCCATCCTAATTTCTCAAACCTCACATAAATTTTCAAACCTCATAAATTTTCGTTCGGATTCATCAAACCCATCCTAATTTCATCAAACCCATCCTAATTTCTTCAAACCCATGCTAAATTGCTCAAACCTCAGGTAAATTTTCAAACCACATAAATTTTCGTTCGGTTTCATCAAACCCATCCTAATTTCGTCAAACCCATGCTAAATATGTCAAACCTCACATAAATTTTCAAACCTCACATAAATTTTCGTTCGGTTTCATCAAACCCATCCTAATTTCTTCAAACCCATGCTAAATTGCTCAAACCTCACATAAATTTTCAAACCACATAAATTTTCGTTCGGTTTCATCAAACCCATCCTAATTTCATCAAACCCATCCTAATTTCTTCAAACCCATGCTAAATTGCTCAAACCTCAGGTAAATTTTCAAACCACATAAATTTTCGTTCGGTTTCATCAAACCCATCCTAATTTCGTCAAACCCATGCTAAATATGTCAAACCTCACATAAATTTTCAAACCTCACATAAATTTTCGTTCGGTTTCATCAAACCCATCCTAATTTCGTCAAACCCATGCTAAATATGTCAAACCTCACATAAATTTTCAAACCTCACATAAATTTTCGTTCGGTTTCATCAAACCCATCCTAATTTCTTCAAACCCATGCTAATTTGCTCAAACCTCAGATAAATTTTCAAACCTCATAAATTTTCGTTCGGATTCATCAAACCCATGCTAAATTGCTCAAACCTCACATAAATTTTCAAACCACATAAATTTTCGTTCGGTTTCATCAAACCCATCCTAATTTCATCAAACCCATCCTAATTTCTTCAAACCCATGCTAAATTGCTCAAACCTCAGGTAAATTTTCAAACCACATAAATTTTCGTTCGGTTTCATCAAACCCATCCTAATTTCGTCAAACCCATGCTAAATATGTCAAACCTCACATAAATTTTCAAACCTCACATAAATTTTCGTTCGGTTTCATCAAACCCATCCTAATTTCGTCAAACCCATGCTAAATATGTCAAACCTCACATAAATTTTCAAACCTCACATAAATTTTCGTTCGGTTTCATCAAACCCATCCTAATTTCTTCAAACCCATGCTAAATTGCTCAAACCTCAGGTAAATTTTCAAACCACATAAATTTTCGTTCGGTTTCATCAAACCCATCCTAATTTCTTCAAACCCATGCTAATTTGCTCAAACCTCAGATAAATTTTCAAACCTCATAAATTTTCGTTCGGATTCATCAAACCCATCCTAATTTCATCAAACCCATCCTAATTTCTTCAAACCCATGCTAAATTGCTCAAACCTCAGGTAAATTTTCAAACCACATAAATTTTCGTTCGGTTTCATCAAACCCATCCTAATTTCGTCAAACCCATGCTAAATATGTCAAACCTCACATAAATTTTCAAACCTCACATAAATTTTCGTTCGGTTTCATCAAACCCATCCTAATTTCGTCAAACCCATGCTAAATATGTCAAACCTCACATAAATTTTCAAACCTCACATAAATTTTCGTTCGGTTTCATCAAACCCATCCTAATTTCTTCAAACCCATGCTAATTTGCTCAAACCTCAGATAAATTTTCAAACCTCATAAATTTTCGTTCGGATTCATCAAACCCATCCTAATTTCATCAAACCCATCCTAATTTCTTCAAACCCATGCTAAATTGCTCAAACCTCAGGTAAATTTTCAAACCACATAAATTTTCGTTCGGTTTCATCAAACCCATCCTAATTTCTTCAAACCCATGCTAATTTGCTCAAACCTCAGATAAATTTTCAAACCTCATAAATTTTCGTTCGGATTCATCAAACCCATCCTAATTTCTTCAAACCCATGCTAAATTGCTCAAACCTCACATAAATTTTCAAACCTCATAAATTTTCGTTCGGATTCATCAAACCCATCCTAATTTCATCAAACCCATCCTAATTTCTTCAAACCCATGCTAAATTGCTCAAACCTCAGGTAAATTTTCAAACCACATAAATTTTCGTTCGGTTTCATCAAACCCATCCTAATTTCTTCAAACCCATGCTAAATTGCTCAAACCTCACATAAATTTTCAAACCACATAAATTTTCGTTCGGTTTCATCAAACCCATCCTAATTTCATCAAACCCATCCTAATTTCTTCAAACCCATGCTAAATTGCTCAAACCTCAGGTAAATTTTCAAACCACATAAATTTTCGTTCGGTTTCATCAAACCCATCCTAATTTCGTCAAACCCATGCTAAATATGTCAAACCTCACATAAATTTTCAAACCTCACATAAATTTTCGTTCGGTTTCATCAAACCCATCCTAATTTCTTCAAACCCATGCTAAATTGCTCAAACCTCACATAAATTTTCAAACCACATAAATTTTCGTTCGGTTTCATCAAACCCATCCTAATTTCTTCAAACCCATCCTAATTTCTTCAAACCCATGCTAAATTGCTCAAACCTCACATAAATTTTCAAACCACATAAATTTTCGTTCTGTTTCATCAAACCCATCCTAATTTCATCAAACCCATCCTAATTTCTTCAAACCCATGCTAAATTGCTCAAACCTCAGGTAAATTTTCAAACCACATAAATTTTCGTTCGGTTTCATCAAACCCATCCTAATTTCGTCAAACCCATGCTAAATATGTCAAACCTCACATAAATTTTCAAACCTCACATAAATTTTCGTTCGGTTTCATCAAACCCATCCTAATTTCGTCAAACCCATGCTAAATATGTCAAACCTCACATAAATTTTCAAACCTCACATAAATTTTCGTTCGGTTTCATCAAACCCATCCTAATTTCTTCAAACCCATGCTAAATTGCTCAAACCTCACATAAATTTTCAAACCACATAAATTTTCGTTCGGTTTCATCAAACCCATCCTAATTTCATCAAACCCATCCTAATTTCTTCAAACCCATGCTAAATTGCTCAAACCTCAGGTAAATTTTCAAACCACATAAATTTTCGTTCGGTTTCATCAAACCCATCCTAATTTCTTCAAACCCATGCTAATTTGCTCAAACCTCAGATAAATTTTCAAACCTCATAAATTTTCGTTCGGATTCATCAAACCCATCCTAATTTCATCAAACCCATCCTAATTTCTTCAAACCCATGCTAAATTGCTCAAACCTCAGGTAAATTTTCAAACCACATAAATTTTCGTTCGGTTTCATCAAACCCATCCTAATTTCTTCAAACCCATGCTAAATTGCTCAAACCTCACATAAATTTTCAAACCACATAAATTTTCGTTCGGTTTCATCAAACCCATCCTAATTTCTTCAAACCCATGCTAATTTGCTCAAACCTCAGATAAATTTTCAAACCTCATAAATTTTCGTTCGGATTCATCAAACCCATCCTAATTTCGTCAAACCCATGCTAATTTTGTCAAACCTCACATAAATTTTCAAACCTCACATAAATTTTCGTTCGGTTTCATCAAACCCATCCTAATTTCTTCAAACCCATGCTAAATTGCTCAAACCTCACATAAATTTTCAAACCACATAAATTTTCGTTCGGTTTCATCAAACCCATCCTAATTTCATCAAACCCATCCTAATTTCTTCAAACCCATGCTAAATTGCTCAAACCTCAGGTAAATTTTCAAACCACATAAATTTTCGTTCGGTTTCATCAAACCCATCCTAATTTCGTCAAACCCATGCTAAATATGTCAAACCTCACATAAATTTTCAAACCTCACATAAATTTTCGTTCGGTTTCATCAAACCCATCCTAATTTCGTCAAACCCATGCTAAATATGTCAAACCTCACATAAATTTTCAAACCTCACATAAATTTTCGTTCGGTTTCATCAAACCCATCCTAATTTCTTCAAACCCATGCTAAATTGCTCAAACCTCACATAAATTTTCAAACCACATAAATTTTCGTTCGGTTTCATCAAACCCATCCTAATTTCATCAAACGCATCCTAATTTCTTCAAACCCATGCTAAATTGCTCAAACCTCAGGTAAATTTTCAAACCACATAAATTTTCGTTCGGTTTCATCAAACCCATCCTAATTTCTTCAAACCCATGCTAATTTGCTCAAACCTCAGATAAATTTTCAAACCTCATAAATTTTCGTTCGGATTCATCAAACCCATCCTAATTTCATCAAACCCATCCTAATTTCTTCAAACCCATGCTAAATTGCTCAAACCTCAGGTAAATTTTCAAACCACATAAATTTTCGTTCGGTTTCATCAAACCCATCCTAATTTCTTCAAACCCATGCTAAATTGCTCAAACCTCACATAAATTTTCAAACCACATAAATTTTCGTTCGGTTTCATCAAACCCATCCTAATTTCTTCAAACCCATGCTAAATTGCTCAAACCTCAGATAAATTTTCAAACCTCATAAATTTTCGTTCGGATTCATCAAACCCATCCTAATTTCATCAAACCCATCCTAATTTCTTCAAACCCATGCTAAATTGCTCAAACCTCAGGTAAATTTTCAAACCACATAAATTTTCGTTCGGTTTCATCAAACCCATCCTAATTTCGTCAAACCCATGCTAAATATGTCAAACCTCACATAAATTTTCAAACCACATAAATTTTCGTTCGGTTTCATCAAACCCATCCTAATTTCTTCAAACCCATGCTAAATTGCTCAAACCTCACATAAATTTTCAAACCACATAAATTTTCGTTCGGTTTCATCAAACCCATCCTAATTTCTTCAAACCCATGCTGATTTGCTCAAACCTCAGATAAATTTTCAAACTTCATAAATTTTCGTTCGGATTCATCAAACCCATCCTAATTTCTTCAAACCCATGCTAAATTGCTCAAACCTCACATAAATTTTCAAACCACATAAATTTTCGTTCGGTTTCATCAAACCCATCCTAATTTCATCAAACCCATCCTAATTTCTTCAAACCCATGCTAATTTGCTCAAACCTCAGATAAATTTTCAAACCTCATAAATTTTCGTTCGGATTCATCAAACCCATCCTAATTTCTTCAAACCCATGCTAAATTGCTCAAACCTCACATAAATTTTCAAACCTCATAAATTTTCGTTCGGATTCATCAAACCCATCCTAATTTCATCAAACCCATCCTAATTTCTTCAAACCCATGCTAAATTGCTCAAACCTCAGGTAAATTTTCAAACCACATAAATTTTCGTTCGGTTTCATCAAACCCATCCTAATTTCGTCAAACCCATGCTAAATATGTCAAACCTCACATAAATTTTCAAACCTCACATAAATTTTCGTTCGGTTTCATCAAACCCATCCTAATTTCTTCAAACCCATGCTAAATTGCTCAAACCTCACATAAATTTTCAAACCACATAAATTTTCGTTCGGTTTCATCAAACCCATCCTAATTTCATCAAACGCATCCTAATTTCTTCAAACCCATGCTAAATTGCTCAAACCTCAGGTAAATTTTCAAACCACATAAATTTTCGTTCGGTTTCATCAAACCCATCCTAATTTCTTCAAACCCATGCTAATTTGCTCAAACCTCAGATAAATTTTCAAACCTCATAAATTTTCGTTCGGATTCATCAAACCCATCCTAATTTCATCAAACCCATCCTAATTTCTTCAAACCCATGCTAAATTGCTCAAACCTCAGGTAAATTTTCAAACCACATAAATTTTCGTTCGGTTTCATCAAACCCATCCTAATTTCTTCAAACCCATGCTAAATTGCTCAAACCTCACATAAATTTTCAAACCACATAAATTTTCGTTCGGTTTCATCAAACCCATCCTAATTTCTTCAAACCCATGCTAAATTGCTCAAACCTCAGATAAATTTTCAAACCTCATAAATTTTCGTTCGGATTCATCAAACCCATCCTAATTTCATCAAACCCATCCTAATTTCTTCAAACCCATGCTAAATTGCTCAAACCTCAGGTAAATTTTCAAACCACATAAATTTTCGTTCGGTTTCATCAAACCCATCCTAATTTCGTCAAACCCATGCTAAATATGTCAAACCTCACATAAATTTTCAAACCACATAAATTTTCGTTCGGTTTCATCAAACCCATCCTAATTTCTTCAAACCCATGCTAAATTGCTCAAACCTCACATAAATTTTCAAACCACATAAATTTTCGTTCGGTTTCATCAAACCCATCCTAATTTCTTCAAACCCATGCTAATTTGCTCAAACCTCAGATAAATTTTCAAACTTCATAAATTTTCGTTCGGATTCATCAAACCCATCCTAATTTCTTCAAACCCATGCTAAATTGCTCAAACCTCACATAAATTTTCAAACCTCATAAATTTTCGTTCGGATTCATCAAACCCATCCTAATTTCATCAAACCCATCCTAATTTCTTCAAACCCATGCTAAATTGCTCAAACCTCAGGTAAATTTTCAAACCACATAAATTTTCGTTCGGTTTCATCAAACCCATCCTAATTTCGTCAAACCCATGCTAAATATGTCAAACCTCACATAAATTTTCAAACCTCACATAAATTTTCGTTCGGTTTCATCAAACCCATCCTAATTTCTTCAAACCCATGCTAAATTGCTCAAACCTCACATAAATTTTCAAACCACATAAATTTTCGTTCGGTTTCATCAAACCCATCCTAATTTCTTCAAACCCATGCTAATTTGCTCAAACCTCAGATAAATTTTCAAACCTCATAAATTTTCGTTCGGATTCATCAAACCCATCCTAATTTCATCAAACCCATCCTAATTTCTTCAAACCCATGCTAAATTGCTCAAACCTCAGGTAAATTTTCAAACCACATAAATTTTCGTTCGGTTTCATCAAACCCATCCTAATTTCGTCAAACCCATGCTAAATATGTCAAACCTCACATAAATTTTCAAACCACATAAATTTTCGTTCGGTTTCATCAAACCCATCCTAATTTCGTCAAACCCATGCTAAATATGTCAAACCTCACATAAATTTTCAAACCTCACATAAATTTTCGTTCGGTTTCATCAAACCCATCCTAATTTCTTCAAACCCATGCTAAATTGCTCAAACCTCACATAAATTTTCAAACCACATAAATTTTCGTTCTGTTTCATCAAACCCATCCTAATTTCATCAAACCCATCCTAATTTCTTCAAACCCATGCTAAATTGCTCAAACCTCAGGTAAATTTTCAAACCACATAAATTTTCGTTCGGTTTCATCAAACCCATCCTAATTTCGTCAAACCCATGCTAAATATGTCAAACCTCACATAAATTTTCAAACCTCACATAAATTTTCGTTCGGTTTCATCAAACCCATCCTAATTTCGTCAAACCCATGCTAAATATGTCAAACCTCACATAAATTTTCAAACCTCACATAAATTTTCGTTCGGTTTCATCAAACCCATCCTAATTTCTTCAAACCCATGCTAAATTGCTCAAACCTCACATAAATTTTCAAACCACATAAATTTTCGTTCGGTTTCATCAAACCCATCCTAATTTCATCAAACCCATCCTAATTTCTTCAAACCCATGCTAAATTGCTCAAACCTCAGGTAAATTTTCAAACCACATAAATTTTCGTTCGGTTTCATCAAACCCATCCTAATTTCTTCAAACCCATGCTAATTTGCTCAAACCTCAGATAAATTTTCAAACCTCATAAATTTTCGTTCGGATTCATCAAACCCATCCTAATTTCATCAAACCCATCCTAATTTCTTCAAACCCATGCTAAATTGCTCAAACCTCAGGTAAATTTTCAAACCACATAAATTTTCGTTCGGTTTCATCAAACCCATCCTAATTTCTTCAAACCCATGCTAAATTGCTCAAACCTCACATAAATTTTCAAACCACATAAATTTTCGTTCGGTTTCATCAAACCCATCCTAATTTCTTCAAACCCATGCTAATTTGCTCAAACCTCAGATAAATTTTCAAACCTCATAAATTTTCGTTCGGATTCATCAAACCCATCCTAATTTCGTCAAACCCATGCTAATTTTGTCAAACCTCACATAAATTTTCAAACCTCACATAAATTTTCGTTCGGTTTCATCAAACCCATCCTAATTTCTTCAAACCCATGCTAAATTGCTCAAACCTCACATAAATTTTCAAACCACATAAATTTTCGTTCGGTTTCATCAAACCCATAGTAATTTCATCAAACCCATCCTAATTTCTTCAAACCCATGCTAAATTGCTCAAACCTCAGGTAAATTTTCAAACCACATAAATTTTCGTTCGGTTTCATCAAACCCATCCTAATTTCGTCAAACCCATGCTAAATATGTCAAACCTCACATAAATTTTCAAACCTCACATAAATTTTCGTTCGGTTTCATCAAACCCATCCTAATTTCGTCAAACCCATGCTAAATATGTCAAACCTCACATAAATTTTCAAACCTCACATAAATTTTCGTTCGGTTTCATCAAACCCATCCTAATTTCTTCAAACCCATGCTAAATTGCTCAAACCTCACATAAATTTTCAAACCACATAAATTTTCGTTCGGTTTCATCAAACCCATCCTAATTTCATCAAACGCATCCTAATTTCTTCAAACCCATGCTAAATTGCTCAAACCTCAGGTAAATTTTCAAACCACATAAATTTTCGTTCGGTTTCATCAAACCCATAGTAATTTCATCAAACCCATCCTAATTTCTTCAAACCCATGCTAAATTGCTCAAACCTCAGGTAAATTTTCAAACCACATAAATTTTCGTTCGGTTTCATCAAACCCATCCTAATTTCTTCAAACCCATGCTAATTTGCTCAAACCTCAGATAAATTTTCAAACCTCATAAATTTTCGTTCGGATTCATCAAACCCATCCTAATTTCATCAAACCCATCCTAATTTCTTCAAACCCATGCTAAATTGCTCAAACCTCAGGTAAATTTTCAAACCACATAAATTTTCGTTCGGTTTCATCAAACCCATCCTAATTTCTTCAAACCCATGCTAAATTGCTCAAACCTCACATAAATTTTCAAACCACATAAATTTTCGTTCGGTTTCATCAAACCCATCCTAATTTCTTCAAACCCATGCTAAATTGCTCAAACCTCAGATAAATTTTCAAACCTCATAAATTTTCGTTCGGATTCATCAAACCCATCCTAATTTCATCAAACCCATCCTAATTTCTTCAAACCCATGCTAAATTGCTCAAACCTCAGGTAAATTTTCAAACCACATAAATTTTCGTTCGGTTTCATCAAACCCATCCTAATTTCGTCAAACCCATGCTAAATATGTCAAACCTCACATAAATTTTCAAACCACATAAATTTTCGTTCGGTTTCATCAAACCCATCCTAATTTCTTCAAACCCATGCTAAATTGCTCAAACCTCACATAAATTTTCAAACCACATAAATTTTCGTTCGGTTTCATCAAACCCATCCTAATTTCTTCAAACCCATGCTAATTTGCTCAAACCTCAGATAAATTTTCAAACTTCATAAATTTTCGTTCGGATTCATCAAACCCATCCTAATTTCTTCAAACCCATGCTAAATTGCTCAAACCTCACATAAATTTTCAAACCTCATAAATTTTCGTTCGGATTCATCAAACCCATCCTAATTTCATCAAACCCATCCTAATTTCTTCAAACCCATGCTAAATTGCTCAAACCTCAGGTAAATTTTCAAACCACATAAATTTTCGTTCGGTTTCATCAAACCCATCCTAATTTCGTCAAACCCATGCTAAATATGTCAAACCTCACATAAATTTTCAAACCTCACATAAATTTTCGTTCGGTTTCATCAAACCCATCCTAATTTCTTCAAACCCATGCTAAATTGCTCAAACCTCACATAAATTTTCAAACCACATAAATTTTCGTTCGGTTTCATCAAACCCATCCTAATTTCTTCAAACCCATGCTAATTTGCTCAAACCTCAGATAAATTTTCAAACCTCATAAATTTTCGTTCGGATTCATCAAACCCATCCTAATTTCATCAAACCCATCCTAATTTCTTCAAACCCATGCTAAATTGCTCAAACCTCAGGTAAATTTTCAAACCACATAAATTTTCGTTCGGTTTCATCAAACCCATCCTAATTTCGTCAAACCCATGCTAAATATGTCAAACCTCACATAAATTTTCAAACCACATAAATTTTCGTTCGGTTTCATCAAACCCATCCTAATTTCGTCAAACCCATGCTAAATATGTCAAACCTCACATAAATTTTCAAACCTCACATAAATTTTCGTTCGGTTTCATCAAACCCATCCTAATTTCTTCAAACCCATGCTAAATTGCTCAAACCTCACATAAATTTTCAAACCACATAAATTTTCGTTCTGTTTCATCAAACCCATCCTAATTTCATCAAACCCATCCTAATTTCTTCAAACCCATGCTAAATTGCTCAAACCTCAGGTAAATTTTCAAACCACATAAATTTTCGTTCGGTTTCATCAAACCCATCCTAATTTCGTCAAACCCATGCTAAATATGTCAAACCTCACATAAATTTTCAAACCTCACATAAATTTTCGTTCGGTTTCATCAAACCCATCCTAATTTCGTCAAACCCATGCTAAATATGTCAAACCTCACATAAATTTTCAAACCTCACATAAATTTTCGTTCGGTTTCATCAAACCCATCCTAATTTCATCAAACCCATCCTAATTTCTTCAAACCCATGCTAAATTGCTCAAACCTCAGGTAAATTTTCAAACCACATAAATTTTCGTTCGGTTTCATCAAACCCATCCTAATTTCTTCAAACCCATGCTAAATTGCTCAAACCTCACATAAATTTTCAAACCACATAAATTTTCGTTCGGTTTCATCAAACCCATCCTAATTTCATCAAACCCATCCTAATTTCTTCAAACCCATGCTAAATTGCTCAAACCTCAGGTAAATTTTCAAACCACATAAATTTTCGTTCGGTTTCATCAAACCCATCCTAATTTCTTCAAACCCATGCTAATTTGCTCAAACCTCAGATAAATTTTCAAACCTCATAAATTTTCGTTCGGATTCATCAAACCCATCCTAATTTCATCAAACCCATCCTAATTTCTTCAAACCCATGCTAAATTGCTCAAACCTCAGGTAAATTTTCAAACCACATAAATTTTCGTTCGGTTTCATCAAACCCATCCTAATTTCTTCAAACCCATGCTAAATTGCTCAAACCTCACATAAATTTTCAAACCACATAAATTTTCGTTCGGTTTCATCAAACCCATCCTAATTTCATCAAACCCATCCTAATTTCTTCAAACCCATGCTAAATTGCTCAAACCTCAGGCAAATTTTCAAACCACATAAATTTTCGTTCGGTTTCATCAAACCCATCCTAATTTCTTCAAACCCATGCTAATTTGCTCAAACCTCAGATAAATTTTCAAACCACATAAATTTTCGTTCGGATTCATCAAACCCATCCTAATTTCATCAAACCCATCCTAATTTCTTCAAACCCATGCTAAATTGCTCAAACCTCAGGTAAATTTTCAAACCACATAAATTTTCGTTCGGTTTCATCAAACCCATCCTAATTTCGTCAAACCCATGCTAAATATGTCAAACCTCACATAAATTTTCAAACCACATAAATTTTCGTTCGGTTTCATCAAACCCATCCTAATTTCTTCAAACCCATGCTAAATTGCTCAAACCTCACATAAATTTTCAAACCACATAAATTTTCGTTCGGTTTCATCAAACCCATCCTAATTTCTTCAAACCCATGCTAATTTGCTCAAACCTCAGATAAATTTTCAAACCTCATAAATTTTCGTTCGGATTCATCAAACCCATCCTAATTTCTTCAAACCCATGCTAAATTGCTCAAACCTCACATAAATTTTCAAACCTCATAAATTTTCGTTCGGATTCATCAAACCCATCCTAATTTCATCAAACCCATCCTAATTTCTTCAAACCCATGCTAAATTGCTCAAACCTCAGGTAAATTTTCAAACCACATAAATTTTCGTTCGGTTTCATCAAACCCATCCTAATTTCGTCAAACCCATGCTAAATATGTCAAACCTCACATAAATTTTCAAACCTCACATAAATTTTCGTTCGGTTTCATCAAACCCATCCTAATTTCTTCAAACCCATGCTAAATTGCTCAAACCTCACATAAATTTTCAAACCACATAAATTTTCGTTCGGTTTCATCAAACCCATCCTAATTTCATCAAACCCATCCTAATTTCTTCAAACCCATGCTAAATTGCTCAAACCTCAGGTAAATTTTCAAACCACATAAATTTTCGTTCGGTTTCATCAAACCCATCCTAATTTCGTCAAACCCATGCTAAATATGTCAAACCTCACATAAATTTTCAAACCTCACATAAATTTTCGTTCGGTTTCATCAAACCCATCCTAATTTCGTCAAACCCATGCTAAATATGTCAAACCTCACATAAATTTTCAAACCTCACATAAATTTTCGTTCGGTTTCATCAAACCCTTCCTAATTTCTTCAAACCCATCCTAATTTCTTCAAACCCATGCTAAATTGCTCAAACCTCAGGTAAATTTTCAAACCACATAAATTTTCGTTCGGTTTCATCAAACCCATCCTAATTTCGTCAAACCCATGCTAAATATGTCAAACCTCACATAAATTTTCAAACCTCACATAAATTTTCGTTCGGTTTCATCAAACCCATCCTAATTTCGTCAAACCCATGCTAAATATGTCAAACCTCACATAAATTTTCAAACCTCACATAAATTTTCGTTCGGTTTCATCAAACCCATCCTAATTTCTTCAAACCCATGCTAAATTGCTCAAACCTCACATAAATTTTCAAACCACATAAATTTTCGTTCGGTTTCATCAAACCCATCCTAATTTCATCAAACCCATCCTAATTTCTTCAAACCCATGCTAAATTGCTCAAACCTCAGGTAAATTTTCAAACCACATAAATTTTCGTTCGGTTTCATCAAACCCATCCTAATTTCTTCAAACCCATGCTAATTTGCTCAAACCTCAGATAAATTTTCAAACCTCATAAATTTTCGTTCGGATTCATCAAACCCATCCTAATTTCATCAAACCCATCCTAATTTCTTCAAACCCATGCTAAATTGCTCAAACCTCAGGTAAATTTTCAAACCACATAAATTTTCGTTCGGTTTCATCAAACCCATCCTAATTTCTTCAAACCCATGCTAATTTGCTCAAACCTCAGATAAATTTTCAAACCTCATAAATTTTCGTTCGGATTCATCAAACCCATCCTAATTTCTTCAAACCCATGCTAAATTGCTCAAACCTCACATAAATTTTCAAACCTCATAAATTTTCGTTCGGATTCATCAAACCCATCCTAATTTCATCAAACCCATCCTAATTTCTTCAAACCCATGCTAAATTGCTCAAACCTCAGGTAAATTTTCAAACCACATAAATTTTCGTTCGGTTTCATCAAACCCATCCTAATTTCTTCAAACCCATGCTAAATTGCTCAAACCTCACATAAATTTTCAAACCACATAAATTTTCGTTCGGTTTCATCAAACCCATCCTAATTTCATCAAACCCATCCTAATTTCTTCAAACCCATGCTAATTTGCTCAAACCTCAGATAAATTTTCAAACCTCATAAATTTTCGTTCGGATTCATCAAACCCATCCTAATTTCATCAAACCCATCCTAATTTCTTCAAACCCATGCTAAATTGCTCAAACCTCAGGTAAATTTTCAAACCACATAAATTTTCGTTCGGTTTCATCAAACCCATCCTAATTTCTTCAAACCCATGCTAATTTGCTCAAACCTCAGATAAATTTTCAAACCTCATAAATTTTCGTTCGGATTCATCAAACCCATCCTAATTTCTTCAAACCCATGCTAAATTGCTCAAACCTCACATAAATTTTCAAACCTCATAAATTTTCGTTCGGATTCATCAAACCCATCCTAATTTCATCAAACCCATCCTAATTTCTTCAAACCCATGCTAAATTGCTCAAACCTCAGGTAAATTTTCAAACCACATAAATTTTCGTTCGGTTTCATCAAACCCATCCTAATTTCTTCAAACCCATGCTAAATTGCTCAAACCTCACATAAATTTTCAAACCACATAAATTTTCGTTCGGTTTCATCAAACCCATCCTAATTTCATCAAACCCATCCTAATTTCTTCAAACCCATGCTAAATTGCTCAAACCTCAGGTAAATTTTCAAACCACATAAATTTTCGTTCGGTTTCATCAAACCCATCCTAATTTCGTCAAACCCATGCTAAATATGTCAAACCTCACATAAATTTTCAAACCTCACATAAATTTTCGTTCGGTTTCATCAAACCCATCTTAATTTCTTCAAACCCATGCTAAATTGCTCAAACCTCAGGTAAATTTTCAAACCACAAATTTTCGTTCGGTTTCATCAAACCCATCCTAATTTCGTCAAACCCATGCTAAATATGTCAAACCTCACATAAATTTTCAAACCACATAAATTTTCGTTCGGTTTCATCAAACCCATCCTAATTTCTTCAAACCCATGCTAATTTGCTCAAACCTCAGATAAATTTTCAAACCTCATAAATTTTCGTTCGGATTCATCAAACCCATCCTAATTTCGTCAAACCCATGCTAATTTTGTCAAACCTCACATAAATTTTCAAACCTCACATAAATTTTCGTTCGGTTTCATCAAACCCATCCTAATTTCTTCAAACCCATGCTAAATTGCTCAAACCTCACATAAATTTTCAAGCCACATAAATTTTCGTTCGGTTTCATCAAACCCATCCTAATTTCATCAAACCCATCCTAATTTCTTCAAACCCATGCTAAATTGCTCAAACCTCAGGTAAATTTTCAAACCACATAAATTTTCGTTCGGTTTCATCAAACCCATCCTAATTTCGTCAAACCCATGCTAAATATGTCAAACCTCACATAAATTTTCAAACCTCACATAAATTTTCGTTCGGTTTCATCAAACCCATCCTAATTTCGTCAAACCCATGCTAAATATGTCAAACCTCACATAAATTTTCAAACCTCACATAAATTTTCGTTCGGTTTCATCAAACCCATCCTAATTTCTTCAAACCCATGCTAAATTGCTCAAACCTCACATAAATTTTCAAACCACATAAATTTTCGTTCGGTTTCATCAAACCCATCCTAATTTCATCAAACCCATCCTAATTTCTTCAAACCCATGCTAAATTGCTCAAACCTCAGGTAAATTTTCAAACCACATAAATTTTCGTTCGGTTTCATCAAACCCATCCTAATTTCTTCAAACCCATGCTAATTTGCTCAAACCTCAGATAAATTTTCAAACCTCATAAATTTTCGTTCGGATTCATCAAACCCATCCTAATTTCATCAAACCCATCCTAATTTCTTCAAACCCATGCTAAATTGCTCAAACCTCAGGTAAATTTTCAAACCACATAAATTTTCGTTCGGTTTCATCAAACCCATCCTAATTTCTTCAAACCCATGCTAAATTGCTCAAACCTCACATAAATTTTCAAACCACATAAATTTTCGTTCGGTTTCATCAAACCCATCCTAATTTCTTCAAACCCATGCTAATTTGCTCAAACCTCAGATAAATTTTCAAACCTCATAAATTTTCGTTCGGATTCATCAAACCCATCCTAATTTCATCAAACCCATCCTAATTTCTTCAAACCCATGCTAATTTGCTCAAACCTCAGGTAAATTTTCAAACCACATAAATTTTCGTCCGGTTTCATCAAACCCATCCTAATTTCGTCAAACCCATGCTAAATATGTCAAACCTCACATAAATTTTCAAACCACATAAATTTTCGTTCGGTTTCATCAAACCCATCCTAATTTCTTCAAACCCATGCTAAATTGCTCAAACCTCACATAAATTTTCAAACCACATAAATTTTCGTTCGGTTTCATCAAACCCATCCTAATTTCTTCAAACCCATGCTAATTTGCTCAAACCTCAGATAAATTTTCAAACCTCATAAATTTTCGTTCGGATTCATCAAACCCATCCTAATTTCTTCAAACCCATGCTAAATTGCTCAAACCTCACATAAATTTTCAAACCTCATAAATTTTCGTTCGGATTCATCAAACCCATCCTAATTTCATCAAACCCATCCTAATTTCTTCAAACCCATGCTAAATTGCTCAAACCTCAGGTAAATTTTCAAACCACATAAATTTTCGTTCGGTTTCATCAAACCCATCCTAATTTCGTCAAACCCATGCTAAATATGTCAAACCTCACATAAATTTTCAAACCTCACATAAATTTTCGTTCGGTTTCATCAAACCCATCCTAATTTCTTCAAACCCATGCTAATTTGCTCAAACCTCAGATAAATTTTCAAACCTCATAAATTTTCGTTCGGATTCATCAAACCCATCCTAATTTCTTCAAACCCATGCTAAATTGCTCAAACCTCACATAAATTTTCAAACCTCATAAATTTTCGTTCGGATTCATCAAACCCATCCTAATTTCATCAAACCCATCCTAATTTCTTCAAACCCATGCTAAATTGCTCAAACCTCAGGTAAATTTTCAAACCACATAAATTTTCGTTCGGTTTCATCAAACCCATCCTAATTTCGTCAAACCCATGCTAAATATGTCAAACCTCACATAAATTTTCAAACCACATAAATTTTCGTTCGGTTTCATCAAACCCATCCTAATTTCGTCAAACCCATGCTAAATATGTCAAACCTCACATACATTTTCAAACCACATAAATTTTCGTTCGGTTTCATCAAACCCATCCTAATTTCTTCAAACCCATGCTAATTTGCTCAAACCTCAGATAAATTTTCAAACCTCATAAATTTTCGTTCGGATTCATCAAACCCATCCTAATTTCGTCAAACCCATGCTAATTTTGTCAAACCTCACATAAATTTTCAAACCTCACATAAATTTTCGTTCGGTTTCATCAAACCCATCCTAATTTCATCAAACCCATCCTAATTTCTTCAAACCCATGCTAAATTGCTCAAACCTCAGGTAAATTTTCAAACCACATAAATTTTCGTTCGGTTTCATCAAACCCATCCTAATTTCGTCAAACCCATGCTAAATATGTCAAACCTCACATAAATTTTCAAACCTCACATAAATTTTCGTTCGGTTTCATCAAACCCATCCTAATTTCTTCAAACCCATGCTAAATTGCTCAAACCTCACATAAATTTTCAAACCACATAAATTTTCGTTCGGATTCATCAAACCCATCCTAATTTCGTCAAACCCATGCTAAATATGTCAAACCTCACATAAATTTTCAAACCTCACATAAATTTTCGTTCGGTTTCATCAAACCCATCCTAATTTCTTCAAACCCATGCTAAATTGCTCAAACCTCACATAAATTTTCAAACCACATAAATTTTCGTTCGGTTTCATCAAACCCATCCTAATTTCTTCAAACCCATGCTAATTTGCTCAAACCTCAGATAAATTTTCAAACCTCATAAATTTTCGTTCGGATTCATCAAACCCATCCTAATTTCATCAAACCCATCCTAATTTCTTCAAACCCATGCTAAATATGTCAAACCTCACATAAATTTTCAAACCACATAAATTTTCGTTCGGTTTCATCAAACCCATCCTAATTTCGTCAAACCCATGCTAAATATGTCAAACCTCACATAAATTTTCAAACCACATAAATTTTCGTTCGGTTTCATCAAACCCATCCTAATTTCTTCAAACCCATGCTAATTTGCTCAAACCTCAGATAAATTTTCAAACCTCATAAATTTTCGTTCGGATTCATCAAACCCATCCTAATTTCGTCAAACCCATGCTAATTTTGTCAAACCTCACATAAATTTTCAAACCTCACATAAATTTTCGTTCGGTTTCATCAAACCCATCCTAATTTCTTCAAACCCATGCTAAATTGCTCAAACCTCACATAAATTTTCAAACCACATAAATTTTCGTTCGGTTTCATCAAACCCATCCTAATTTCATCAAACCCATCCTAATTTCTTCAAACCCATGCTAAATTGCTCAAACCTCAGGTAAATTTTCAAACCACATAAATTTTCGTTCGGTTTCATCAAACCCATCCTAATTTCGTCAAACCCATGCTAAATATGTCAAACCTCACATAAATTTTCAAACCTCACATAAATTTTCGTTCGGTTTCATCAAACCCATCCTAATTTCTTCAAACCCATGCTAAATTGCTCAAACCTCACATAAATTTTCAAACCACATAAATTTTCGTTCGGTTTCATCAAACCCATCCTAATTTCTTCAAACCCATGCTAATTTGCTCAAACCTCAGATAAATTTTCAAACCTCATAAATTTTCGTTCGGATTCATCAAACCCATCCTAATTTCATCAAACCCATCCTAATTTCTCAAACCTCACATAAATTTTCAAACCTCATAAATTTTCGTTCGGATTCATCAAACCCATCCTAATTTCATCAAACCCATCCTAATTTCTTCAAACCCATGCTAAATTGCTCAAACCTCAGGTAAATTTTCAAACCACATAAATTTTCGTTCGGTTTCATCAAACCCATCCTAATTTCGTCAAACCCATGCTAAATATGTCAAACCTCACATAAATTTTCAAACCTCACATAAATTTTCGTTCGGTTTCATCAAACCCATCCTAATTTCTTCAAACCCATGCTAAATTGCTCAAACCTCACATAAATTTTCAAACCACATAAATTTTCGTTCGGTTTCATCAAACCCATCCTAATTTCATCAAACCCATCCTAATTTCTTCAAACCCATGCTAAATTGCTCAAACCTCAGGTAAATTTTCAAACCACATAAATTTTCGTTCGGTTTCATCAAACCCATCCTAATTTCGTCAAACCTCACATAAATTTTCAAACCTCACATAAATTTTCGTTCGGTTTCATCAAACCCATCCTAATTTCGTCAAACCCATGCTAAATATGTCAAACCTCACATAAATTTTCAAACCTCACATAAATTTTCGTTCGGTTTCATCAAACCCATCCTAATTTCTTCAAACCCATGCTAATTTGCTCAAACCTCAGATAAATTTTCAAACCTCATAAATTTTCGTTCGGATTCATCAAACCCATGCTAAATTGCTCAAACCTCACATAAATTTTCAAACCACATAAATTTTCGTTCGGTTTCATCAAACCCATCCTAATTTCATCAAACCCATCCTAATTTCTTCAAACCCATGCTAAATTGCTCAAACCTCAGGTAAATTTTCAAACCACATAAATTTTCGTTCGGTTTCATCAAACCCATCCTAATTTCGTCAAACCCATGCTAAATATGTCAAACCTCACATAAATTTTCAAACCTCACATAAATTTTCGTTCGGTTTCATCAAACCCATCCTAATTTCGTCAAACCCATGCTAAATATGTCAAACCTCACATAAATTTTCAAACCTCACATAAATTTTCGTTCGGTTTCATCAAACCCATCCTAATTTCTTCAAACCCATGCTAAATTGCTCAAACCTCAGGTAAATTTTCAAACCACATAAATTTTCGTTCGGTTTCATCAAACCCATCCTAATTTCTTCAAACCCATGCTAATTTGCTCAAACCTCAGATAAATTTTCAAACCTCATAAATTTTCGTTCGGATTCATCAAACCCATCCTAATTTCATCAAACCCATCCTAATTTCTTCAAACCCATGCTAAATTGCTCAAACCTCAGGTAAATTTTCAAACCACATAAATTTTCGTTCGGTTTCATCAAACCCATCCTAATTTCGTCAAACCCATGCTAAATATGTCAAACCTCACATAAATTTTCAAACCTCACATAAATTTTCGTTCGGTTTCATCAAACCCATCCTAATTTCGTCAAACCCATGCTAAATATGTCAAACCTCACATAAATTTTCAAACCTCACATAAATTTTCGTTCGGTTTCATCAAACCCATCCTAATTTCTTCAAACCCATGCTAATTTGCTCAAACCTCAGATAAATTTTCAAACCTCATAAATTTTCGTTCGGATTCATCAAACCCATCCTAATTTCATCAAACCCATCCTAATTTCTTCAAACCCATGCTAAATTGCTCAAACCTCAGGTAAATTTTCAAACCACATAAATTTTCGTTCGGTTTCATCAAACCCATCCTAATTTCTTCAAACCCATGCTAATTTGCTCAAACCTCAGATAAATTTTCAAACCTCATAAATTTTCGTTCGGATTCATCAAACCCATCCTAATTTCTTCAAACCCATGCTAAATTGCTCAAACCTCACATAAATTTTCAAACCTCATAAATTTTCGTTCGGATTCATCAAACCCATCCTAATTTCATCAAACCCATCCTAATTTCTTCAAACCCATGCTAAATTGCTCAAACCTCAGGTAAATTTTCAAACCACATAAATTTTCGTTCGGTTTCATCAAACCCATCCTAATTTCTTCAAACCCATGCTAAATTGCTCAAACCTCACATAAATTTTCAAACCACATAAATTTTCGTTCGGTTTCATCAAACCCATCCTAATTTCATCAAACCCATCCTAATTTCTTCAAACCCATGCTAAATTGCTCAAACCTCAGGTAAATTTTCAAACCACATAAATTTTCGTTCGGTTTCATCAAACCCATCCTAATTTCGTCAAACCCATGCTAAATATGTCAAACCTCACATAAATTTTCAAACCTCACATAAATTTTCGTTCGGTTTCATCAAACCCATCCTAATTTCTTCAAACCCATGCTAAATTGCTCAAACCTCACATAAATTTTCAAACCACATAAATTTTCGTTCGGTTTCATCAAACCCATCCTAATTTCATCAAACCCATCCTAATTTCTTCAAACCCATGCTAAATTGCTCAAACCTCAGGTAAATTTTCAAACCACATAAATTTTCATTCGGTTTCATCAAACCCATCCTAATTTCGTCAAACCCATGCTAAATATGTCAAACCTCACATAAATTTTCAAACCTCACATAAATTTTCGTTCGGTTTCATCAAACCCATCCTAATTTCGTCAAACCCATGCTAAATATGTCAAACCTCACATAAATTTTCAAACCTCACATAAATTTTCGTTCGGTTTCATCAAACCCATCCTAATTTCTTCAAACCCATGCTAAATTGCTCAAACCTCACATAAATTTTCAAACCACATAAATTTTCGTTCGGTTTCATCAAACCCATCCTAATTTCATCAAACCCATCCTAATTTCTTCAAACCCATGCTAAATTGCTCAAACCTCAGGTAAATTTTCAAACCACATAAATTTTCGTTCGGTTTCATCAAACCCATCCTAATTTCTTCAAACCCATGCTAATTTGCTCAAACCTCAGATAAATTTTCAAACCTCATAAATTTTCGTTCGGATTCATCAAACCCATCCTAATTTCATCAAACCCATCCTAATTTCTTCAAACCCATGCTAAATTGCTCAAACCTCAGGTAAATTTTCAAACCACATAAATTTTCGTTCGGTTTCATCAAACCCATCCTAATTTCTTCAAACCCATGCTAAATTGCTCAAACCTCACATAAATTTTCAAACCACATAAATTTTCGTTCGGTTTCATCAAACCCATCCTAATTTCTTCAAACCCATGCTAATTTGCTCAAACCTCAGATAAATTTTCAAACCTCATAAATTTTCGTTCGGATTCATCAAACCCATCCTAATTTCTTCAAACCCATGCTAAATTGCTCAAACCTCACATAAATTTTCAAACCTCATAAATTTTCGTTCGGATTCATCAAACCCATCCTAATTTCATCAAACCCATCCTAATTTCTTCAAACCCATGCTAAATTGCTCAAACCTCAGGTAAATTTTCAAACCACATAAATTTTCGTTCGGTTTCATCAAACCCATCCTAATTTCGTCAAACCCATGCTAAATATGTCAAACCTCACATAAATTTTCAAACCTCACATAAATTTTCGTTCGGTTTCATCAAACCCATCCTAATTTCTTCAAACCCATGCTAAATTGCTCAAACCTCACATAAATTTTCCATCCACATAAATTTTCGTTCGGTTTCATCAAACCCATCCTAATTTCATCAAACCCATCCTAATTTCTTCAAACCCATGCTAAATTGCTCAAACCTCAGGTAAATTTTCAAACCACATAAATTTTCGTTCGGTTTCATCAAACCCATCCTAATTTCGTCAAACCCATGCTAAATATGTCAAACCTCACATAAATTTTCAAACCTCACATAAATTTTCGTTCGGTTTCATCAAACCCATCCTAATTTCGTCAAACCCATGCTAAATATGTCAAACCTCACATAAATTTTCAAACCTCACATAAATTTTCGTTCGGTTTCATCAAACCCATCCTAATTTCTTCAAACCCATGCTAAATTGCTCAAACCTCACATAAATTTTCAAACCACATAAATTTTCGTTCGGTTTCATCAAACCCATCCTAATTTCATCAAACCCATCCTAATTTCTTCAAACCCATGCTAAATTGCTCAAACCTCAGGTAAATTTTCAAACCACATAAATTTTCGTTCGGTTTCATCAAACCCATCCTAATTTCTTCAAACCCATGCTAA
Organism: Rutpela maculata; assembly: GCA_936432065.2. NCBI lineage: Eukaryota > Metazoa > Arthropoda > Insecta > Coleoptera > Cerambycidae > Rutpela > Rutpela maculata. Next base: position 88,968 of record CAKZFB020000146.1, read on the forward strand.
TTTGCTCAAACCTCAGATAAATTTTCAAACCTCATAAATTTTCGTTCGGATTCATCAAACCCATCCTAATTTCATCAAACCCATCCTAATTTCTTCAAACCCATGCTAAATTGCTCAAACCTCAGGTAAATTTTCAAACCACATAAATTTTCGTTCGGTTTCATCAAACCCATCCTAATTTCTTCAAACCCATGCTAAATTGCTCAAACCTCACATAAATTTTCAAACCACATAAATTTTCGTTCGGTTTCATCAAACCCATCCTAATTTCTTCAAACCCATGCTAATTTGCTCAAACCTCAGATAAATTTTCAAACCTCATAAATTTTCGTTCGGATTCATCAAACCCATCCTAATTTCTTCAAACCCATGCTAAATTGCTCAAACCTCACATAAATTTTCAAACCTCATAAATTTTCGTTCGGATTCATCAAACCCATCCTAATTTCATCAAACCCATCCTAATTTCTTCAAACCCATGCTAAATTGCTCAAACCTCAGGTAAATTTTCAAACCACATAAATTTTCGTTCGGTTTCATCAAACCCATCCTAATTTCGTCAAACCCATGCTAAATATGTCAAACCTCACATAAATTTTCAAACCTCACATAAATTTTCGTTCGGTTTCATCAAACCCATCCTAATTTCTTCAAACCCATGCTAATTTGCTCAAACCTCAGATAAATTTTCAAACCTCATAAATTTTCGTTCGGATTCATCAAACCCATCCTAATTTCTTCAAACCCATGCTAAATTGCTCAAACCTCACATAAATTTTCAAACCTCATAAATTTTCGTTCGGATTCATCAAACCCATCCTAATTTCATCAAACCCATCCTAATTTCTTCAAACCCATGCTAAATTGCTCAAACCTCAGGTAAATTTTCAAACCACATAAATTTTCGTTCGGTTTCATCAAACCCATCCTAATTTCGTCAAACCCATGCTAAATATGTCAAACCTCACATAAATTTTCAAACCACATAAATTTTCGTTCGGTTTCATCAAACCCATCCTAATTTCGTCAAACCCATGCTAAATATGTCAAACCTCACATAAATTTTCAAACCACATAAATTTTCGTTCGGTTTCATCAAACCCATCCTAATTTCTTCAAACCCATGCTAATTTGCTCAAACCTCAGATAAATTTTCAAACCTCATAAATTTTCGTTCGGATTCATCAAACCCATCCTAATTTCGTCAAACCCATGCTAATTTTGTCAAACCTCACATAAATTTTCAAACCTCACATAAATTTTCGTTCGGTTTCATCAAACCCATCCTAATTTCATCAAACCCATCCTAATTTCTTCAAACCCATGCTAAATTGCTCAAACCTCAGGTAAATTTTCAAACCACATAAATTTTCGTTCGGTTTCATCAAACCCATCCTAATTTCGTCAAACCCATGCTAAATATGTCAAACCTCACATAAATTTTCAAACCTCACATAAATTTTCGTTCGGTTTCATCAAACCCATCCTAATTTCTTCAAACCCATGCTAAATTGCTCAAACCTCACATAAATTTTCAAACCACATAAATTTTCGTTCGGATTCATCAAACCCATCCTAATTTCGTCAAACCCATGCTAAATATGTCAAACCTCACATAAATTTTCAAACCTCACATAAATTTTCGTTCGGTTTCATCAAACCCATCCTAATTTCTTCAAACCCATGCTAAATTGCTCAAACCTCACATAAATTTTCAAACCACATAAATTTTCGTTCGGTTTCATCAAACCCATCCTAATTTCTTCAAACCCATGCTAATTTGCTCAAACCTCAGATAAATTTTCAAACCTCATAAATTTTCGTTCGGATTCATCAAACCCATCCTAATTTCATCAAACCCATCCTAATTTCTTCAAACCCATGCTAAATTGCTCAAACCTCAGGTAAATTTTCAAACCACATAAATTTTCGTTCGGTTTCATCAAACCCATCCTAATTTCGTCAAACCCATGCTAAATATGTCAAACCTCACATAAATTTTCAAACCACATAAATTTTCGTTCGGTTTCATCAAACCCATCCTAATTTCGTCAAACCCATGCTAAATATGTCAAACCTCACATAAATTTTCAAACCACATAAATTTACGTTCGGTTTCATCAAACCCATCCTAATTTCTTCAAACCCATGCTAATTTGCTCAAACCTCAGATAAATTTTCAAACCTCATAAATTTTCGTTCGGATTCATCAAACCCATCCTAATTTCGTCAAACCCATGCTAATTTTGTCAAACCTCACATAAATTTTCAAACCTCACATAAATTTTCGTTCGGTTTCATCAAACCCATCCTAATTTCTTCAAACCCATGCTAAATTGCTCAAACCTCACATAAATTTTCAAACCACATAAATTTTCGTTCGGTTTCATCAAACCCATCCTAATTTCATCAAACCCATCCTAATTTCTTCAAACCCATGCTAAATTGCTCAAACCTCAGGTAAATTTTCAAACCACATAAATTTTCGTTCGGTTTCATCAAACCCATCCTAATTTCGTCAAACCCATGCTAAATATGTCAAACCTCACATAAATTTTCAAACCTCACATAAATTTTCGTTCGGTTTCATCAAACCCATCCTAATTTCTTCAAACCCATGCTAAATTGCTCAAACCTCACATAAATTTTCAAACCACATAAATTTTCGTTCGGTTTCATCAAACCCATCCTAATTTCTTCAAACCCATGCTAATTTGCTCAAACCTCAGATAAATTTTCAAACCTCATAAATTTTCGTTCGGATTCATCAAACCCATCCTAATTTCTTCAAACCCATGCTAAATTGCTCAAACCTCACATAAATTTTCAAACCTCATAAATTTTTGTTCGGATTCATCAAACCCATCCTAATTTCATCAAACCCATCCTAATTTCTTCAAACCCATGCTAAATTGCTCAAACCTCAGGTAAATTTTCAAACCACATAAATTTTCGTTCGGTTTCATCAAACCCATCCTAATTTCGTCAAACCCATGCTAAATATGTCAAACCTCACATAAATTTTCAAACCTCACATAAATTTTCGTTCGGTTTCATCAAACCCATCCTAATTTCTTCAAACCCATGCTAAATTGCTCAAACCTCACATAAATTTTCAAACCACATAAATTTTCGTTCGGTTTCATCAAACCCATCCTAATTTCATCAAACCCATCCTAATTTCTTCAAACCCATGCTAAATTGCTCAAACCTCAGGTAAATTTTCAAACCACATAAATTTTCGTTCGGTTTCATCAAACCCATCCTAATTTCGTCAAACCCATGCTAAATATGTCAAACCTCACATAAATTTTCAAACCTCACATAAATTTTCGTTCGGTTTCATCAAACCCATCCTAATTTCGTCAAACCCATGCTAAATATGTCAAACCTCACATAAATTTTCAAACCTCACATAAATTTTCGTTCGGTTTCATCAAACCCATCCTAATTTCTTCAAACCCATGCTAATTTGCTCAAACCTCAGATAAATTTTCAAACCTCATAAATTTTCGTTCGGATTCATCAAACCCATCCTAATTTCATCAAACCCATCCTAATTTCTTCAAACCCATGCTAAATTGCTCAAACCTCAGGTAAATTTTCAAACCACATAAATTTTCGTTCGGTTTCATCAAACCCATCCTAATTTCTTCAAACCCATGCTAATTTGCTCAAACCTCAGATAAATTTTCAAACCTCATAAATTTTCGTTCGGATTCATCAAACCCATCCTAATTTCTTCAAACCCATGCTAAATTGCTCAAACCTCACATAAATTTTCAAACCTCATAAATTTTCGTTCGGATTCATCAAACCCATCCTAATTTCATCAAACCCATCCTAATTTCTTCAAACCCATGCTAAATTGCTCAAACCTCAGGTAAATTTTCAAACCACATAAATTTTCGTTCGGTTTCATCAAACCCATCCTAATTTCTTCAAACCCATGCTAAATTGCTCAAACCTCACATAAATTTTCAAACCACATAAATTTTCGTTCGGTTTCATCAAACCCATCCTAATTTCATCAAACCCATCCTAATTTCTTCAAACCCATGCTAAATTGCTCAAACCTCAGGTAAATTTTCAAACCACATAAATTTTCGTTCGGTTTCATCAAACCCATCCTAATTTCGTCAAACCCATGCTAAATATGTCAAACCTCACATAAATTTTCAAACCTCACATAAATTTTCGTTCGGTTTCATCAAACCCATCCTAATTTCTTCAAACCCATGCTAAATTGCTCAAACCTCACATAAATTTTCAAACCACATAAATTTTCGTTCGGTTTCATCAAACCCATCCTAATTTCATCAAACCCATCCTAATTTCTTCAAACCCATGCTAAATTGCTCAAACCTCAGGTAAATTTTCAAACCACATAAATTTTCGTTCGGTTTCATCAAACCCATCCTAATTTCGTCAAACCCATGCTAAATATGTCAAACCTCACATAAATTTTCAAACCTCACATAAATTTTCGTTCGGTTTCATCAAACCCATCCTAATTTCGTCAAACCCATGCTAAATATGTCAAACCTCACATAAATTTTCAAACCTCACATAAATTTTCGTTCGGTTTCATCAAACCCATCCTAATTTCTTCAAACCCATGCTAAATTGCTCAAACCTCACATAAATTTTCAAACCACATAAATTTTCGTTCGGTTTCATCAAACCCATCCTAATTTCATCAAACCCATCCTAATTTCTTCAAACCCATGCTAAATTGCTCAAACCTCAGGTAAATTTTCAAACCACATAAATTTTCGTTCGGTTTCATCAAACCCATCCTAATTTCTTCAAACCCATGCTAATTTGCTCAAACCTCAGATAAATTTTCAAACCTCATAAATTTTCGTTCGGATTCATCAAACCCATCCTAATTTCATCAAACCCATCCTAATTTCTTCAAACCCATGCTAAATTGCTCAAACCTCAGGTAAATTTTCAAACCACATAAATTTTCGTTCGGTTTCATCAAACCCATCCTAATTTCTTCAAACCCATGCTAAATTGCTCAAACCTCACATAAATTTTCAAACCACATAAATTTTCGTTCGGTTTCATCAAACCCATCCTAATTTCTTCAAACCCATGCTAATTTGCTCAAACCTCAGATAAATTTTCAAACCTCATAAATTTTCGTTCGGATTCATCAAACCCATCCTAATTTCTTCAAACCCATGCTAAATTGCTCAAACCTCACATAAATTTTCAAACCTCATAAATTTTCGTTCGGATTCATCAAACCCATCCTAATTTCATCAAACCCATCCTAATTTCTTCAAACCCATGCTAAATTGCTCAAACCTCAGGTAAATTTTCAAACCACATAAATTTTCGTTCGGTTTCATCAAACCCATCCTAATTTCGTCAAACCCATGCTAAATATGTCAAACCTCACATAAATTTTCAAACCTCACATAAATTTTCGTTCGGTTTCATCAAACCCATCCTAATTTCTTCAAACCCATGCTAAATTGCTCAAACCTCACATAAATTTTCCATCCACATAAATTTTCGTTCGGTTTCATCAAACCCATCCTAATTTCATCAAACCCATCCTAATTTCTTCAAACCCATGCTAAATTGCTCAAACCTCAGGTAAATTTTCAAACCACATAAATTTTCGTTCGGTTTCATCAAACCCATCCTAATTTCGTCAAACCCATGCTAAATATGTCAAACCTCACATAAATTTTCAAACCTCACATAAATTTTCGTTCGGTTTCATCAAACCCATCCTAATTTCGTCAAACCCATGCTAAATATGTCAAACCTCACATAAATTTTCAAACCTCACATAAATTTTCGTTCGGTTTCATCAAACCCATCCTAATTTCTTCAAACCCATGCTAAATTGCTCAAACCTCACATAAATTTTCAAACCACATAAATTTTCGTTCGGTTTCATCAAACCCATCCTAATTTCATCAAACCCATCCTAATTTCTTCAAACCCATGCTAAATTGCTCAAACCTCAGGTAAATTTTCAAACCACATAAATTTTCGTTCGGTTTCATCAAACCCATCCTAATTTCTTCAAACCCATGCTAATTTGCTCAAACCTCAGATAAATTTTCAAACCTCATAAATTTTCGTTCGGATTCATCAAACCCATCCTAATTTCATCAAACCCATCCTAATTTCTTCAAACCCATGCTAAATTGCTCAAACCTCAGGTAAATTTTCAAACCACATAAATTTTCGTTCGGTTTCATCAAACCCATCCTAATTTCGTCAAACCAATGCTAAATATGTCAAACCTCACATAAATTTTCAAACCTCACATAAATTTTCGTTCGGTTTCATCAAACCCATCCTAATTTCGTCAAACCCATGCTAAATATGTCAAACCTCACATAAATTTTCAAACCTCACATAAATTTTCGTTCGGTTTCATCAAACCCATCCTAATTTCTTCAAACCCATGCTAATTTGCTCAAACCTCAGATAAATTTTCAAACCTCATAAATTTTCGTTCGGATTCATCAAACCCATCCTAATTTCATCAAACCCATCCTAATTTCTTCAAACCCATGCTAAATTGCTCAAACCTCAGGTAAATTTTCAAACCACATAAATTTTCGTTCGGTTTCATCAAACCCATCCTAATTTCGTCAAACTCATGCTAAATATGTCAAACCTCACATAAATTTTCAAACCACATAAATTTTCGTTCGGTTTCATCAAACCCATCCTAATTTCTTCAAACCCATGCTAAATTGCTCAAACCTCACATAAATTTTCAAACCACATAAATTTTCGTTCGGTTTCATCAAACCCATCCTAATTTCTTCAAACCCATGCTAATTTGCTCAAACCTCAGATAAATTTTCAAACCTCATAAATTTTTGTTCGGATTCATCAAACCCATCCTAATTTCTTCAAACCCATGCTAAATTGCTCAAACCTCACATAAATTTTCAAACCTCATAAATTTTCGTTCGGATTCATCAAACCCATCCTAATTTCATCAAACCCATCCTAATTTCTTCAAACCCATGCTAAATTGCTCAAACCTCAGGTAAATTTTCAAACCACATAAATTTTCGTTCGGTTTCATCAAACCCATCCTAATTTCGTCAAACCCATGCTAAATATGTCAAACCTCACATAAATTTTCAAACCTCACATAAATTTTCGTTCGGTTTCATCAAACCCATCCTAATTTCTTCAAACCCATGCTAAATTGCTCAAACCTCACATAAATTTTCAAACCACATAAATTTTCGTTCGGTTTCATCAAACCCATCCTAATTTCATCAAACCCATCCTAATTTCTTCAAACCCATGCTAAATTGCTCAAACCTCAGGTAAATTTTCAAACCACATAAATTTTCGTTCGGTTTCATCAAACCCATCCTAATTTCGTCAAACCCATGCTAAATATGTCAAACCTCACATAAATTTTCAAACCTCACATAAATTTTCGTTCGGTTTCATCAAACCCATCCTAATTACGTCAAACCCATGCTAAATATGTCAAACCTCACATAAATTTTCAAACCTCACATAAATTTTCGTTCGGTTTCATCAAACCCATCCTAATTTCTTCAAACCCATGCTAAATTGCTCAAACCTCACATAAATTTTCAAACCACATAAATTTTCGTTCGGTTTCATCAAACCCATCCTAATTTCATCAAACCCATCCTAATTTCTTCAAACCCATGCTAAATTGCTCAAACCTCAGGTAAATTTTCAAACCACATAAATTTTCGTTCGGTTTCATCAAACCCATCCTAATTTCTTCAAACCCATGCTAATTTGCTCAAACCTCAGATAAATTTTCAAACCTCATAAATTTTCGTTCGGATTCATCAAACCCATCCTAATTTTATCAAACCCATCCTAATTTCTTCAAACCCATGCTAAATTGCTCAAACCTCAGGTAAATTTTCAAACCACATAAATTTTCGTTCGGTTTCATCAAACCCATCCTAATTTCTTCAAACCCATGCTAATTTGCTCAAACCTCAGATAAATTTTCAAACCTCATAAATTTTCGTTCGGATTCATCAAACCCATCCTAATTTCTTCAAACCCATGCTAAATTGCTCAAACCTCACATAAATTTTCAAACCTCATAAATTTTCGTTCGGATTCATCAAACCCATCCTAATTTCATCAAACCCATCCTAATTTCTTCAAACCCATGCTAAATTGCTCAAACCTCAGGTAAATTTTCAAACCACATAAATTTTCGTTCGGTTTCATCAAACCCATCCTAATTTCTTCAAACCCATGCTAAATTGCTCAAACCTCACATAAATTTTCAAACCACATAAATTTTCGTTCGGTTTCATCAAACCCATCCTAATTTCATCAAACCCATCCTAATTTCTTCAAACCCATGCTAATTTGCTCAAACCTCAGATAAATTTTCAAACCTCATAAATTTTCGTTCGGATTCATCAAACCCATCCTAATTTCATCAAACCCATCCTAATTTCTTCAAACCCATGCTAAATTGCTCAAACCTCAGGTAAATTTTCAAACCACATAAATTTTCGTTCGGTTTCATCAAACCCATCCTAATTTCTTCAAACCCATGCTAATTTGCTCAAACCTCAGATAAATTTTCAAACCTCATAAATTTTCGTTCGGATTCATCAAACCCATCCTAATTTCTTCAAACCCATGCTAAATTGCTCAAACCTCACATAAATTTTCAAACCTCATAAATTTTCGTTCGGATTCATCAAACCCATCCTAATTTCATCAAACCCATCCTAATTTCTTCAAACCCATGCTAAATTGCTCAAACCTCAGGTAAATTTTCAAACCACATAAATTTTCGTTCGGTTTCATCAAACCCATCCTAATTTCTTCAAACCCATGCTAAATTGCTCAAACCTCACATAAATTTTCAAACCACATAAATTTTCGTTCGGTTTCATCAAACCCATCCTAATTTCATCAAACCCATCCTAATTTCTTCAAACCCATGCTAAATTGCTCAAACCTCAGGTAAATTTTCAAACCACATAAATTTTCGTTCGGTTTCATCAAACCCATCCTAATTTCGTCAAACCCATGCTAAATATGTCAAACCTCACATAAATTTTCAAACCTCACATAAATTTTCGTTCGGTTTCATCAAACCCATCCTAATTTCTTCAAACCCATGCTAAATTGCTCAAACCTCAGGTAAATTTTCAAACCACATAAATTTTCGTTCGGTTTCATCAAACCCATCCTAATTTCGTCAAACCCATGCTAAATATGTCAAACCTCACATAAATTTTCAAACCACATAAATTTTCGTTCGGTTTCATCAAACCCATCCTAATTTCTTCAAACCCATGCTAATTTGCTCAAACCTCAGATAAATTTTCAAACCTCATAAATTTTCGTTCGGATTCATCAAACCCATCCTAATTTCGTCAAACCCATGCTAATTTTGTCAAACCTCACATAAATTTTCAAACCTCACATAAATTTTCGTTCGGTTTCATCAAACCCATCCTAATTTCTTCAAACCCATGCTAAATTGCTCAAACCTCACATAAATTTTCAAACCACATAAATTTTCGTTCGGTTTCATCAAACCCATCCTAATTTCATCAAACCCATCCTAATTTCTTCAAACCCATGCTAAATTGCTCAAACCTCAGGTAAATTTTCAAACCACATAAATTTTCGTTCGGTTTCATCAAACCCATCCTAATTTCGTCAAACCCATGCTAAATATGTCAAACCTCACATAAATTTTCAAACCTCACATAAATTTTCGTTCGGTTTCATCAAACCCATCCTAATTTCGTCAAACCCATGCTAAATATGTCAAACCTCACATAAATTTTCAAACCTCACATAAATTTTCGTTCGGTTTCATCAAACCCATCCTAATTTCTTCAAACCCATGCTAAATTGCTCAAACCTCACATAAATTTTCAAACCACATAAATTTTCGTTCGGTTTCATCAAACCCATCCTAATTTCATCAAACCCATCCTAATTTCTTCAAACCCATGCTAAATTGCTCAAACCTCAGGTAAATTTTCAAACCACATAAATTTTCGTTCGGTTTCATCAAACCCATCCTAATTTCTTCAAACCCATGCTAAATTGCTCAAACCTCAGGTAAATTTTCAAACCACATAAATTTTCGTTCGGTTTCATCAAACCCATCCTAATTTCTTCAAACCCATGCTAAATTGCTCAAACCTCACATAAATTTTCAAACCACATAAATTTTCGTTCGGTTTCATCAAACCCATCCTAATTTCTTCAAACCCATGCTAATTTGCTCAAACCTCAGATAAATTTTCAAACCTCATAAATTTTCGTTCGGATTCATCAAACCCATCCTAATTTCATCAAACCCATCCTAATTTCTTCAAACCCATGCTAAATTGCTCAAACCTCAGATAAATTTTCAAACCTCATAAATTTTCGTTCGGATTCATCAAACCCATCCTAATTTCTTCAAACCCATGCTAAATTGCTCAAACCTCACATAAATTTTCAAACCTCATAAATTTTCGTTCGGATTCATCAAACCCATCCTAATTTCATCAAACCCATCCTAATTTCTTCAAACCCATGCTAAATTGCTCAAACCTCAGGTAAATTTTCAAACCACATAAATTTTCGTTCGGTTTCATCAAACCCATCCTAATTTCTTCAAACCCATGCTAAATTGCTCAAACCTCACATAAATTTTCAAACCACATAAATTTTCGTTCGGTTTCATCAAACCCATCCTAATTTCATCAAACCCATCCTAATTTCTTCAAACCCATGCTAAATTGCTCAAACCTCAGGTAAATTTTCAAACCACATAAATTTTCGTTCGGTTTCATCAAACCCATCCTAATTTCGTCAAACCCATGCTAAATATGTCAAACCTCACATAAATTTTCAAACCTCACATAAATTTTCGTTCGGTTTCATCAAACCCATCCTAATTTCTTCAAACCCATGCTAAATTGCTCAAACCTCACATAAATTTTCAAACCACATAAATTTTCGTTCGGTTTCATCAAACCCATCCTAATTTCATCAAACCCATCCTAATTTCTTCAAACCCATGCTAAATTGCTCAAACCTCAGGTAAATTTTCAAACCACATAAATTTTCGTTCGGTTTCATCAAACCCATCCTAATTTCTTCAAACCCATGCTAAATTGCTCAAACCTCAGGTAAATTTTCAAACCACATAAATTTTCGTTCGGTTTCATCAAACCCATCCTAATTTCTTCAAACCCATGCTAAATTGCTCAAACCTCACATAAATTTTCAAACCACATAAATTTTCGTTCGGTTTCATCAAACCCATCCTAATTTCTTCAAACCCATGCTAATTTGCTCAAACCTCAGATAAATTTTCAAACCTCATAAATTTTCGTTCGGATTCATCAAACCCATCCTAATTTCATCAAACCCATCCTAATTTCTTCAAACCCATGCTAAATTGCTCAAACCTCAGATAAATTTTCAAACCTCATAAATTTTCGTTCGGATTCATCAAACCCATCCTAATTTCTTCAAACCCATGCTAAATTGCTCAAACCTCACATAAATTTTCAAACCTCATAAATTTTCGTTCGGATTCATCAAACCCATCCTAATTTCATCAAACCCATCCTAATTTCTTCAAACCCATGCTAAATTGCTCAAACCTCAGGTAAATTTTCAAACCACATAAATTTTCGTTCGGTTTCATCAAACCCATCCTAATTTCTTCAAACCCATGCTAAATTGCTCAAACCTCACATAAATTTTCAAACCACATAAATTTTCGTTCGGTTTCATCAAACCCATCCTAATTTCATCAAACCCATCCTAATTTCTTCAAACCCATGCTAAATTGCTCAAACCTCAGGTAAATTTTCAAACCACATAAATTTTCGTTCGGTTTCATCAAACCCATCCTAATTTCGTCAAACCCATGCTAAATATGTCAAACCTCACATAAATTTTCAAACCTCACATAAATTTTCGTTCGGTTTCATCAAACCCATCCTAATTTCTTCAAACCCATGCTAAATTGCTCAAACCTCAGGTAAATTTTCAAACCACATAAATTTTCGTTCGGTTTCATCAAACCCATCCTAATTTCGTCAAACCCATGCTAAATATGTCAAACCTCACATAAATTTTCAAACCACATAAATTTTCGTTCGGTTTCATCAAACCCATCCTAATTTCTTCAAACCCATGCTAATTTGCTCAAACCTCAGATAAATTTTCAAACCTCATAAATTTTCGTTCGGATTCATCAAACCCATCCTAATTTCGTCAAACCCATGCTAATTTTGTCAAACCTCACATAAATTTTCAAACCTCACATAAATTTTCGTTCGGTTTCATCAAACCCATCCTAATTTCTTCAAACCCATGCTAAATTGCTCAAACCTCACATAAATTTTCAAACCACATAAATTTTCGTTCGGTTTCATCAAACCCATCCTAATTTCATCAAACCCATCCTAATTTCTTCAAACCCATGCTAAATTGCTCAAACCTCAGGTAAATTTTCAAACCACATAAATTTTCGTTCGGTTTCATCAAACCCATCCTAATTTCGTCAAACCCATGCTAAATATGTCAAACCTCACATAAATTTTTAACCTCACATAAATTTTCGTTCGGTTTCATCAAACCCATCCTAATTTCGTCAAACCCATGCTAAATATGTCAAACCTCACATAAATTTTCAAACCTCACATAAATTTTCGTTCGGTTTCATCAAACCCATCCTAATTTCTTCAAACCCATGCTAAATTGCTCAAACCTCACATAAATTTTCAAACCACATAAATTTTCGTTCGGTTTCATCAAACCCATCCTAATTTCATCAAACCCATCCTAATTTCTTCAAACCCATGCTAAATTGCTCAAACCTCAGGTAAATTTTCAAACCACATAAATTTTCGTTCGGTTTCATCAAACCCATCCTAATTTCATCAAACCCATCCTAATTTCTTCAAACCCATGCTAAATTGCTCAAACCTCAGGTAAATTTTCAAACCACATAAATTTTCGTTCGGTTTCATCAAACCCATCCTAATTTCTTCAAACCCATGCTAAATTGCTCAAACCTCACATAAATTTTCAAACCACATAAATTTTCGTTCGGTTTCATCAAACCCATCCTAATTTCTTCAAACCCATGCTAATTTGCTCAAACCTCAGATAAATTTTCAAACCTCATAAATTTTCGTTCGGATTCATCAAACCCATCCTAATTTCATCAAACCCATCCTAATTTCTTCAAACCCATGCTAAATTGCTCAAACCTCAGGTAAATTTTCAAACCACATAAATTTTCGTTCGGTTTCATCAAACCCATCCTAATTTCTTCAAACCCATGCTAAATTGCTCAAACCTCACATAAATTTTCAAACCACATAAATTTTCGTTCGGTTTCATCAAACCCATCCTAATTTCTTCAAACCCATGCTAATTTGCTCAAACCTCAGATAAATTTTCAAACCTCATAAATTTTCGTTCGGATTCATCAAACCCATCCTAATTTCATCAAACCCATCCTAATTTCTTCAAACCCATGCTAAATTGCTCAAACCTCAGGTAAATTTTCAAACCACATAAATTTTCGTTCGGTTTCATCAAACCCATCCTAATTTCGTCAAACCCATGCTAAATATGTCAAACCTCACATAAATTTTCAAACCACATAAATTTTCGTTCGGTTTCATCAAACCCATCCTAATTTCTTCAAACCCATGCTAAATTGCTCAAACCTCACATAAATTTTCAAACCACATAAATTTTCGTTCGGTTTCATCAAACCCATCCTAATTTCTTCAAACCCATGCTAATTTGCTCAAACCTCAGATAAATTTTCAAACCTCATAAATTTTCGTTCGGATTCATCAAACCCATCCTAATTTCTTCAAACCCATGCTAAATTGCTCAAACCTCACATAAATTTTCAAACCTCATAAATTTTCGTTCGGATTCATCAAACCCATCCTAATTTCATCAAACCCATCCTAATTTCTTCAAACCCATGCTAAATTGCTCAAACCTCAGGTAAATTTTCAAACCACATAAATTTTCGTTCGGTTTCATCAAACCCATCCTAATTTCGTCAAACCCATGCTAAATATGTCAAACCTCACATAAATTTTCAAACCTCACATAAATTTTCGTTCGGTTTCATCAAACCCATCCTAATTTCTTCAAACCCATGCTAAATTGCTCAAACCTCACATAAATTTTCAAACCACATAAATTTTCGTTCGGTTTCATCAAACCCATCCTAATTTCTTCAAACCCATGCTAATTTGCTCAAACCTCAGATAAATTTTCAAACCTCATAAATTTTCGTTCGGATTCATCAAACCCATCCTAATTTCATCAAACCCATCCTAATTTCTTCAAACCCATGCTAAATTGCTCAAACCTCAGGTAAATTTTCAAACCACATAAATTTTCGTTCGGTTTCATCAAACCCATCCTAATTTCGTCAAACCCATGCTAAATATGTCAAACCTCACATAAATTTTCAAACCACATAAATTTTCGTTCGGTTTCATCAAACCCATCCTAATTTCGTCAAACCCATGCTAAATATGTCAAACCTCACATAAATTTTCAAACCACATAAATTTTCGTTCGGTTTCATCAAACCCATCCTAATTTCTTCAAACCCATGCTAATTTGCTCAAACCTCAGATAAATTTTCAAACCTCATAAATTTTCGTTCGGATTCATCAAACCCATCCTAATTTCGTCAAACCCATGCTAATTTTGTCAAACCTCACATAAATTTTCAAACCTCACATAAATTTTCGTTCGGTTTCATCAAACCCATCCTAATTTCATCAAACCCATCCTAATTTCTTCAAACCCATGCTAAATTGCTCAAACCTCAGGTAAATTTTCAAACCACATAAATTTTCGTTCGGTTTCATCAAACCCATCCTAATTTCGTCAAACCCATGCTAAATATGTCAAACCTCACATAAATTTTCAAACCTCACATAAATTTTCGTTCGGTTTCATCAAACCCATCCTAATTTCTTCAAACCCATGCTAAATTGCTCAAACCTCACATAAATTTTCAAACCACATAAATTTTCGTTCGGATTCATCAAACCCATCCTAATTTCGTCAAACCCATGCTAAATATGTCAAACCTCACATAAATTTTCAAACCTCACATAAATTTTCGTTCGGTTTCATCAAACCCATCCTAATTTCTTCAAACCCATGCTAAATTGCTCAAACCTCACATAAATTTTCAAACCACATAAATTTTCGTTCGGTTTCATCAAACCCATCCTAATTTCTTCAAACCCATGCTAATTTGCTCAAACCTCAGATAAATTTTCAAACCTCATAAATTTTCGTTCGGATTCATCAAACCCATCCTAATTTCATCAAACCCATCCTAATTTCTTCAAACCCATGCTAAATTGCTCAAACCTCAGGTAAATTTTCAAACCACATAAATTTTCGTTCGGTTTCATCAAACCCATCCTAATTTCGTCAAACCCATGCTAAATATGTCAAACCTCACATAAATTTTCAAACCACATAAATTTTCGTTCGGTTTCATCAAACCCATCCTAATTTCGTCAAACCCATGCTAAATATGTCAAACCTCACATAAATTTTCAAACCACATAAATTTTCGTTCGGTTTCATCAAACCCATCCTAATTTCTTCAAACCCATGCTAATTTGCTCAAACCTCAGATAAATTTTCAAACCTCATAAATTTTCGTTCGGATTCATCAAACCCATCCTAATTTCGTCAAACCCATGCTAATTTTGTCAAACCTCACATAAATTTTCAAACCTCACATAAATTTTCGTTCGGTTTCATCAAACCCATCCTAATTTCTTCAAACCCATGCTAAATTGCTCAAACCTCACATAAATTTTCAAACCACATAAATTTTCGTTCGGTTTCATCAAACCCATCCTAATTTCATCAAACCCATCCTAATTTCTTCAAACCCATGCTAAATTGCTCAAACCTCAGGTAAATTTTCAAACCACATAAATTTTCGTTCGGTTTCATCAAACCCATCCTAATTTCGTCAAACCCATGCTAAATATGTCAAACCTCACATAAATTTTCAAACCTCACATAAATTTTCGTTCGGTTTCATCAAACCCATCCTAATTTCTTCAAACCCATGCTAAATTGCTCAAACCTCACATAAATTTTCAAACCACATAAATTTTCGTACGGTTTCATCAAACCCATCCTAATTTCTTCAAACCCATGCTAATTTGCTCAAACCTCAGATAAATTTTCAAACCTCATAAATTTTCGTTCGGATTCATCAAACCCATCCTAATTTCTTCAAACCCATGCTAAATTGCTCAAACCTTACATAAATTTTCAAACCTCATAAATTTTCGTTCGGATTCATCAAACCCATCCTAATTTCATCAAACCCATCCTAATTTCTTCAAACCCATGCTAAATTGCTCAAACCTCAGGTAAATTTTCAAACCACATAAATTTTCGTTCGGTTTCATCAAACCCATCCTAATTTCGTCAAACCCATGCTAAATATGTCAAACCTCACATAAATTTTCAAACCTCACATAAATTTTCGTTCGGTTTCATCAAACCCATCCTAATTTCTTCAAACCCATGCTAAATTGCTCAAACCTCACATAAATTTTCAAACCACATAAATTTTCGTTCGGTTTCATCAAACCCATCCTAATTTCATCAAACCCATCCTAATTTCTTCAAACCCATGCTAAATTGCTCAAACCTCAGGTAAATTTTCAAACCACATAAATTTTCGTTCGGTTTCATCAAACCCATCCTAATTTCGTCAAACCCATGCTAAATATGTCAAACCTCACATAAATTTTCAAACCTCACATAAATTTTCGTTCGGTTTCATCAAACCCATCCTAATTTCGTCAAACCCATGCTAAATATGTCAAACCTCACATAAATTTTCAAACCTCACATAAATTTTCGTTCGGTTTCATCAAACCCATCCTAATTTCTTCAAACCCATGCTAAATTGCTCAAACCTCACATAAATTTTCAAACCACATAAATTTTCGTTCGGTTTCATCAAACCCATCCTAATTTCATCAAACCCATCCTAATTTCTTCAAACCCATGCTAAATTGCTCAAACCTCAGGTAAATTTTCAAACCACATAAATTTTCCTTCGGTTTCATCAAACCCATCCTAATTTCGTCAAACCCATGCTAAATATGTCAAACCTCACATAAATTTTCAAACCTCACATAAATTTTCGTTCGGTTTCATCAAACCCATCCTAATTTCTTCAAACCCATGCTAAATTGCTCAAACCTCACATAAATTTTCAAACCACATAAATTTTCGTTCGGTTTCATCAAACCCATCCTAATTTCATCAAACCCATCCTAATTTCTTCAAACCCATGCTAAATTGCTCAAACCTCAGGTAAATTTTCAAACCACATAAATTTTCGTTCGGTTTCATCAAACCCATCCTAATTTCGTCAAACCCATGCTAAATATGTCAAACCTCACATAAATTTTCAAACCTCACATAAATTTTCGTTCGGTTTCATCAAACCCATCCTAATTTCTTCAAACCCATGCTAAATTGCTCAAACCTCACATAAATTTTCAAACCACATAAATTTTCGTTCGGTTTCATCAAACCCATCCTAATTTCATCAAACCCATCCTAATTTCTTCAAACCCATGCTAAATTGCTCAAACCTCAGGTAAATTTTCAAACCACATAAATTTTCGTTCGGTTTCATCAAACCCATCCTAATTTCGTCAAACCCATGCTAAATATGTCAAACCTCACATAAATTTTCAAACCTCACATAAATTTTCGTTCGGTTTCATCAAACCCATCCTAATTTCGTCAAACCCATGCTAAATATGTCAAACCTCACATAAATTTTCAAACCTCACATAAATTTTCGTTCGGTTTCATCAAACCCATCCTAATTTCTTCAAACCCATGCTAAATTGCTCAAACCTCACATAAATTTTCAAACCACATAAATTTTCGTTCGGTTTCATCAAACCCATCCTAATTTCATCAAACCCATCCTAATTTCTTCAAACCCATGCTAAATTGCTCAAACCTCAGGTAAATTTTCAAACCACATAAATTTTCGTTCGGTTTCATCAAACCCATCCTAATTTCTTCAAACCCATGCTAATTTGCTCAAACCTCAGATAAATTTTCAAACCTCATAAATTTTCGTTCGGATTCATCAAACCCATCCTAATTTCATCAAACCCATCCTAATTTCTTCAAACCCATGCTAAATTGCTCAAACCTCAGGTAAATTTTCAAACCACATAAATTTTCGTTCGGTTTCATCAAACCCATCCTAATTTCTTCAAACCCATGCTAATTTGCTCAAACCTCAGATAAATTTTCAAACCTCATAAATTTTCGTTCGGATTCATCAAACCCATCCTAATTTCTTCAAACCCATGCTAAATTGCTCAAACCTCACATAAATTTTCAAACCTCATAAATTTTCGTTCGGATTCATCAAACCCATCCTAATTTCATCAAACCCATCCTAATTTCTTCAAACCCATGCTAAATTGCTCAAACCTCAGGTAAATTTTCAAACCACATAAATTTTCGTTCGGTTTCATCAAACCCATCCTAATTTCTTCAAACCCATGCTAAATTGCTCAAACCTCACATAAATTTTCAAACCACATAAATTTTCGTTCGGTTTCATCAAACCCATCCTAATTTCATCAAACCCATCCTAATTTCTTCAAACCCATGCTAATTTGCTCAAACCTCAGATAAATTTTCAAACCTCATAAATTTTCGTTCGGATTCATCAAACCCATCCTAATTTCATCAAACCCATCCTAATTTCTTCAAACCCATGCTAAATTGCTCAAACCTCAGGTAAATTTTCAAACCACATAAATTTTCGTTCGGTTTCATCAAACCCATCCTAATTTCTTCAAACCCATGCTAATTTGCTCAAACCTCAGATAAATTTTCAAACCTCATAAATTTTCGTTCGGATTCATCAAACCCATCCTAATTTCTTCAAACCCATGCTAAATTGCTCAAACCTCACATAAATTTTCAAACCTCATAAATTTTCGTTCGGATTCATAAAACCCATCCTAATTTCATCAAACCCATCCTAATTTCTTCAAACCCATGCTAAATTGCTCAAACCTCAGGTAAATTTTCAAACCACATAAATTTTCGTTCGGTTTCATCAAACCCATCCTAATTTCGTCAAACCCATGCTAAATATGTCAAACCTCACATAAATTTTCAAACCTCACATAAATTTTCGTTCGGTTTCATCAAACCCATCCTAATTTCGTCAAACCCATGCTAAATATGTCAAACCTCACATAAATTTTCAAACCTCACATAAATTTTCGTTCGGTTTCATCAAACCCATCCTAATTTCTTCAAACCCATGCTAAATTGCTCAAACCTCACATAAATTTTCGTTCGGTTTCATCAAACCCATCCTAATTTCATCAAACCCATCCTAATTTCTTCAAACCCATGCTAAATTGCTCAAACCTCAGGTAAATTTTCAAACCACATAAATTTTCGTTCGGTTTCATCAAACCCATCCTAATTTCTTCAAACCCATGCTAATTTGCTCAAACCTCAGATAAATTTTCAAACCTCATAAATTTTCGTTCGGATTCATCAAACCCATCCTAATTTCATCAAACCCATCCTAATTTCTTCAAACCCATGCTAAATTGCTCAAACCTCAGGTAAATTTTCAAACCACATAAATTTTCGTTCGGTTTCATCAAACCCATCCTAATTTCTTCAAACCCATGCTAAATTGCTCAAACCTCACATAAATTTTCAAACCACATAAATTTTCGTTCGGTTTCATCAAACCCATCCTAATTTCATCAAACCCATCCTAATTTCTTCAAACCCATGCTAAATTGCTCAAACCTCAGGTAAATTTTCAAACCACATAAATTTTCGTTCGGTTTCATCAAACCCATCCTAATTTCTTCAAACCCATGCTAAATTGCTCAAACCTCACATAAATTTTCAAACCACATAAATTTTCGTTCGGTTTCATCAAACCCATCCTAATTTCTTCAAACCCATGCTAATTTGCTCAAACCTCAGATAAATTTTCAAACCTCATAAATTTTCGTTCGGATTCATCAAACCCATCCTAATTTCATCAAACCCATCCTAATTTCTTCAAACCCATGCTAAATTGCTCAAACCTCAGGTAAATTTTCAAACCACATAAATTTTCGTTCGGTTTCATCAAACCCATCCTAATTTCGTCAAACCCATGCTAAATATGTCAAACCTCACATAAATTTTCAAACCACATAAATTTTCGTTCGGTTTCATCAAACCCATCCTAATTTCTTCAAACCCATGCTAAATTGCTCAAACCTCACATAAATTTTCAAACCACATAAATTTTCGTTCGGTTTCATCAAACACATCCTAATTTCTTCAAACCCATGCTAATTTGCTCAAACCTCAGATAAATTTTCAAACCTCATAAATTTTCGTTCGGATTCATCAAACCCATCCTAATTTCTTCAAACCCATGCTAAATTGCTCAAACCTCACATAAATTTTCAAACCTCATAAATTTTCGTTCGGATTCATCAAACCCATCCTAATTTCATCAAACCCATCCTAATTTCTTCAAACCCATGCTAAATTGCTCAAACCTCAGGTAAATTTTCAAACCACATAAATTTTCGTTCGGTTTCATCAAACCCATCCTAATTTCGTCAAACCCATGCTAAATATGTCAAACCTCACATAAATTTTCAAACCTCACATAAATTTTCGTTCGGTTTCATCAAACCCATCCTAATTTCTTCAAACCCATGCTAAATTGCTCAAACCTCACATAAATTTTCAAACCACATAAATTTTCGTTCGGTTTCATCAAACCCATCCTAATTTCTTCAAACCCATGCTAATTTGCTCAAACCTCAGATAAATTTTCAAACCTCATAAATTTTCGTTCGGATTCATCAAACCCATCCTAATTTCATCAAACCCATCCTAATTTCTTCAAACCCATGCTAAATTGCTCAAACCTCACATAAATTTTCAAACCACATAAATTTTCGTTCGGTTTCATCAAACCCATCCTAATTTCTTCAAACCCATGCTAATTTGCTCAAACCTCAGATAAATTTTCAAACCTCATAAATTTTCGTTCGGATTCATCAAACCCATCCTAATTTCGTCAAACCCATGCTAATTTTGTCAAACCTCACATAAATTTTCAAACCTCACATAAATTTTCGTTCGGTTTCATCAAACCCATCCTAATTTCTTCAAACCCATGCTAAATTGCTCAAACCTCACATAAATTTTCAAACCACATAAATTTTCGTTCGGTTTCATCAAACCCATCCTAATTTCATCAAACCCATCCTAATTTCTTCAAACCCATGCTAAATTGCTCAAACCTCAGGTAAATTTTCAAACCACATAAATTTTCGTTCGGTTTCATCAAACCCATCCTAATTTCGTCAAACCCATGCTAAATATGTCAAACCTCACATAAATTTTCAAACCTCACATAAATTTTCGTTCGGTTTCATCAAACCCATCCTAATTTCTTCAAACCCATGCTAAATTGCTCAAACCTCACATAAATTTTCAAACCACATAAATTTTCGTTCGGTTTCATCAAACCCATCCTAATTTCTTCAAACCCATGCTAATTTGCTCAAACCTCAGATAAATTTTCAAACCTCATAAATTTTCGTTCGGATTCATCAAACCCATCCTAATTTCTTCAAACCCATGCTAAATTGCTCAAACCTCACATAAATTTTCAAACCTCATAAATTTTCGTTCGGATTCATCAAACCCATCCTAATTTCATCAAACCCATCCTAATTTCTTCAAACCCATGCTAAATTGCTCAAACCTCAGGTAAATTTTCAAAACACATTAATTTTCGTTCGGTTTCATCAAACCCATCCTAATTTCGTCAAACCCATGCTAAATATGTCAAACCTCACATAAATTTTCAAACCTCACATAAATTTTCGTTCGGTTTCATCAAACCCATCCTAATTTCTTCAAACCCATGCTAAATTGCTCAAACCTCACATAAATTTTCAAACCACATAAATTTTCGTTCGGTTTCATCAAACCCATCCTAATTTCATCAAACCCATCCTAATTTCTTCAAACCCATGCTAAATTGCTCAAACCTCAGGTAAATTTTCAAACCACATAAATTTTCGTTCGGTTTCATCAAACCCATCCTAATTTCGTCAAACCCATGCTAAATATGTCAAACCTCACATAAATTTTCAAACCTCACATAAATTTTCGTTCGGTTTCATCAAACCCATCCTAATTTCGTCAAACCCATGCTAAATATGTCAAACCTCACATAAATTTTCAAACCTCACATAAATTTTCGTTCGGTTTCATCAAACCCATCCTAATTTCTTCAAACCCATGCTAAATTGCTCAAACCTCACATAAATTTTCAAACCACATAAATTTTCGTTCGGTTTCATCAAACCCATCCTAATTTCATCAAACCCATCCTAATTTCTTCAAACCCATGCTAAATTGCTCAAACCTCAGGTAAATTTTCAAACCACATAAATTTTCGTTCGGTTTCATCAAACCCAT
The DNA here is from genome assembly GCA_936432065.2 of Rutpela maculata. Classification (NCBI taxonomy): domain Eukaryota; kingdom Metazoa; phylum Arthropoda; class Insecta; order Coleoptera; family Cerambycidae; genus Rutpela; species Rutpela maculata. The sequence continues at coordinate 111,567 of CAKZFB020000146.1, forward strand.
CCTAATTTCTTCAAACCCATGCTAATTTGCTCAAACCTCAGATAAATTTTCAAACCTCATAAATTTTCGTTCGGATTCATCAAACCCATCCTAATTTCATCAAACCCATCCTAATTTCTTCAAACCCATGCTAAATTGCTCAAACTTCAGGTAAATTTTCAAACCACATAAATTTTCGTTCGGTTTCATCAAACCCATCCTAATTTCTTCAAACCCATGCTAAATTGCTCAAACCTCACATAAATTTTCAAACCACATAAATTTTCGTTCGGTTTCATCAAACCCATCCTAATTTCTTCAAACCCATGCTAATTTGCTCAAACCTCAGATAAATTTTCAAACCTCATAAATTTTCGTTCGGATTCATCAAACCCATCCTAATTTCTTCAAACCCATGCTAAATTGCTCAAACCTCACATAAATTTTCAAACCTCATAAATTTTCGTTCGGATTCATCAAACCCATCCTAATTTCATCAAACCCATCCTAATTTCTTCAAACCCATGCTAAATTGCTCAAACCTCAGGTAAATTTTCAAACCACATAAATTTTCGTTCGGTTTCATCAAACCCATCCTAATTTCGTCAAACCCATGCTAAATATGTCAAACCTCACATAAATTTTCAAACCTCACATAAATTTTCGTTCGGTTTCATCAAACCCATCCTAATTTCTTCAAACCCATGCTAAATTGCTCAAACCTCACATAAATTTTCAAACCACATAAATTTTCGTTCGGTTTCATCAAACCCATCCTAATTTCATCAAACCCATCCTAATTTCTTCAAACCCATGCTAAATTGCTCAAACCTCAGGTAAATTTTCAAACCACATAAATTTTCGTTCGGTTTCATCAAACCCATCCTAATTTCGTCAAACCCATGCTAAATATGTCAAACCTCACATAAATTTTCAAACCTCACATAAATTTTCGTTCGGTTTCATCAAACCCATCCTAATTTCTTCAAACCCATGCTAAATTGCTCAAACCTCACATAAATTTTCAAACCACATAAATTTTCGTTCGGTTTCATCAAACCCATCCTAATTTCATCAAACCCATCCTAATTTCTTCAAACCCATGCTAAATTGCTCAAACCTCAGGTAAATTTTCAAACCACATAAATTTTCGTTCGGTTTCATCAAACCCATCCTAATTTCGTCAAACCCATGCTAAATATGTCAAACCTCACATAAATTTTCAAACCTCACATAAATTTTCGTTCGGTTTCATCAAACCCATCCTAATTTCGTCAAGCCCATGCTAAATATGTCAAACCTCACATAAATTTTCAAACCTCACATAAATTTTCGTTCGGTTTCATCAAAACCATCCTAATTTCTTCAAACCCATGCTAAATTGCTCAAACCTCACATAAATTTTCAAACCACATAAATTTTCGTTCGGTTTCATCAAACCCATCCTAATTTCATCAAACCCATCCTAATTTCTTCAAACCCATGCTAAATTGCTCAAACCTCAGGTAAATTTTCAAACCACATAAATTTTCGTTCGGTTTCATCAAACCCATCCTAATTTCTTCAAACCCATGCTAATTTGCTCAAACCTCAGATAAATTTTCAAACCTCATAAATTTTCGTTCGGATTCATCAAACCCATCCTAATTTCATCAAACCCATCCTAATTTCATCAAACCCATGCTAAATTGCTCAAACCTCAGGTAAATTTTCAAACCACATAAATTTTCGTTCGGTTTCATCAAACCCATCCTAATTTCTTCAAACCCATGCTAAATTGCTCAAACCTCACATAAATTTTCAAACCACATAAATTTTCGTTCGGTTTCATCAAACCCATCCTAATTTCTTCAAACCCATGCTAAATTGCTCAAACCTCAGATAAATTTTCAAACCTCATAAATTTTCGTTCGGTTTCATCAAACCCATCCTAATTTCATCAAACCCATCCTAATTTCTTCAAACCCATGCTAAATTGCTCAAACCTCAGGTAAATTTTCAAACCACATAAATTTTCGTTCGGTTTCATCAAACCCATCCTAATTTCGTCAAACCCATGCTAAATATGTCAAACCTCACATAAATTTTCAAACCACATAAATTTTCGTTCGGTTTCATCAAACCCATCCTAATTTCTTCAAACCCATGCTAAATTGCTCAAACCTCACATAAATTTTCAAACCACATAAATTTTCGTTCGGTTTCATCAAACCCATCCTAATTTCTTCAAACCCATGCTAATTTGCTCAAACCTCAGATAAATTTTCAAACCTCATAAATTTTCGTTCGGATTCATCAAACCCATCCTAATTTCTTCAAACCCATGCTAAATTGCTCAAACCTCACATAAATTTTCAAACCTCATAAATTTTCGTTCGGATTCATCAAACCCATCCTAATTTCATCAAACCCATCCTAATTTCTTCAAACCCATGCTAAATTGCTCAAACCTCAGGTAAATTTTCAAACCACATAAATTTTCGTTCGGTTTCATCAAACCCATCCTAATTTCGTCAAACCCATGCTAAATATGTCAAACCTCACATAAATTTTCAAACCTCACATAAATTTTCGTTCGGTTTCATCAAACCCATCCTAATTTCTTCAAACCCATGCTAAATTGCTCAAACCTCACATAAATTTTCAAACCACATAAATTTTCGTTCGGTTTCATCAAACCCATCCTAATTTCATCAAACCCATCCTAATTTCTTCAAACCCATGCTAAATTGCTCAAACCTCAGGTAAATTTTCAAACCACATAAATTTTCGTTCGGTTTCATCAAACCCATCCTAATTTCGTCAAACCCATGCTAAATATGTCAAACCTCACATAAATTTTCAAACCTCACATAAATTTTCGTTCGGTTTCATCAAACCCATCCTAATTTCGTCAAACCCATGCTAAATATGTCAAACCTCACATAAATTTTCAAACCTCACATAAATTTTCGTTCGGTTTCATCAAACCCATCCTAATTTCGTCAAACCCATGCTAAATATGTCAAACCTCACATAAATTTTCAAACCTCACATAAATTTTCGTTCGGTTTCATCAAACCCATCCTAATTTCTTCAAACCCATGCTAAATTGCTCAAACCTCACATAAATTTTCAAACCACATAAATTTTCGTTCGGTTTCATCAAACCCATCCTAATTTTCATCAAACCCATCCTAATTTCTTCAAACCCATGCTAAATTGCTCAAACCTCAGGTAAATTTTCAAACCACATAAATTTTCGTTCGGTTTCATCAAACCCATCCTAATTTCTTCAAACCCATGCTAATTTGCTCAAACCTCAGATAAATTTTCAAACCTCATAAATTTTCGTTCGGATTCATCAAACCCATCCTAATTTCATCAAACCCATCCTAATTTCTTCAAACCCATGCTAAATTGCTCAAACCTCAGGTAAATTTTCAAACCACATAAATTTTCGTTCGGTTTCATCAAACCCATCCTAATTTCTTCAAACCCATGCTAAATTGCTCAAACCTCACATAAATTTTCAAACCACATAAATTTTCGTTCGGTTTCATCAAACCCATCCTAATTTCTTCAAACCCATGCTAATTTGCTCAAACCTCAGATAAATTTTCAAACCTCATAAATTTTCGTTCGGATTCATCAAACCCATCCTAATTTCTTCAAACCCATGCTAAATTGCTCAAACCTCACATAAATTTTCAAACCTCATAAATTTTCGTTCGGATTCATCAAACCCATCCTAATTTCATCAAACCCATCCTAATTTCTTCAAACCCATGCTAAATTGCTCAAACCTCAGGTAAATTTTCAAACCACATAAATTTTCGTTCGGTTTCATCAATCCCATCCTAATTTCGTCAAACCCATGCTAAATATGTCAAACCTCACATAAATTTTCAAACCTCACATAAATTTTCGTTCGGTTTCATCAAACCCATCCTAATTTCTTCAAACCCATGCTAAATTGCTCAAACCTCACATAAATTTTCAAACCACATAAATTTTCGTTCGGTTTCATCAAACCCATCCTAATTTCATCAAACCCATCCTAATTTCTTCAAACCCATGCTAAATTGCTCAAACCTCAGGTAAATTTTCAAACCACATAAATTTTCGTTCGGTTTCATCAAACCCATCCTAATTTCGTCAAACCCATGCTAAATATGTCAAACCTCACATAAATTTTCAAACCTCACATAAATTTTCGTTCGGTTTCATCAAACCCATCCTAATTTCTTCAAACCCATGCTAAATTGCTCAAACCTCACATAAATTTTCAAACCACATAAATTTTCGTTCGGTTTCATCAAACCCATCCTAATTTCATCAAACCCATCCTAATTTCTTCAAACCCATGCTAAATTGTTCAAACCTCAGGTAAATTTTCAAACCACATAAATTTTCGTTCGGTTTCATCAAACCCATCCTAATTTCGTCAAACCCATGCTAAATATGTCAAACCTCACATAAATTTTCAAACCTCACATAAATTTTCGTTCGGTTTCATCAAACCCATCCTAATTTCGTCAAACCCATGCTAAATATGTCAAACCTCACATAAATTTTCAAACCTCACATAAATTTTCGTTCGGTTTCATCAAAACCATCCTAATTTCTTCAAACCCATGCTAAATTGCTCAAACCTCACATAAATTTTCAAACCACATAAATTTTCGTTCGGTTTCATCAAACCCATCCTAATTTCATCAAACCCATCCTAATTTCTTCAAACCCATGCTAAATTGCTCAAACCTCAGGTAAATTTTCAAACCACATAAATTTTCGTTCGGTTTCATCAAACCCATCCTAATTTCTTCAAACCCATGCTAAATTGCTCAAACCTCACATAAATTTTCAAACCACATAAATTTTCGTTCGGTTTCATCAAACCCATCCTAATTTCATCAAACCCATCCTAATTTCTTCAAACCCATGCTAAATTGCTCAAACCTCAGGTAAATTTTCAAACCACATAAATTTTCGTTCGGTTTCATCAAACCCATCCTAATTTCGTCAAACCCATGCTAAATATGTCAAACCTCACATAAATTTTCAAACCTCACATAAATTTTCGTTCGGTTTCATCAAACCCATCCTAATTTCGTCAAACCCATGCTAAATATGTCAAACCTCACATAAATTTTCAAACCACATAAATTTTCGTTCGGTTTCATCAAACCCATCCTAATTTCGTCAAACCCATGCTAAATATGTCAAACCTCACATAAATTTTCAAACCACATAAATTTTCGTTCGGTTTCATCAAACCCATCCTAATTTCTTCAAACCCATGCTAATTTGCTCAAACCTCAGATAAATTTTCAAACCTCATAAATTTTCGTTCGGATTCATCAAACCCATCCTAATTTCGTCAAACCCATGCTAATTTTGTCAAACCTCACATAAATTTTCAAACCTCACATAAATTTTCGTTCGTTTTCATCAAACCCATCCTAATTTCTTCAAACCCATGCTAAATTGCTCAAACCTCACATAAATTTTCAAACCACATAAATTTTCGTTCGGTTTCATCAAACCCATCCTAATTTCATCAAACCCATCCTAATTTCTTCAAACCCATGCTAAATTGCTCAAACCTCAGGTAAATTTTCAAACCACATAAATTTTCGTTCGGTTTCATCAAACCCATCCTAATTTCGTCAAACCCATGCTAAATATGTCAAACCTCACATAAATTTTCAAACCTCACATAAATTTTCGTTCGGTTTCATCAAACCCATCCTAATTTCTTCAAACCCATCCTAATTTCTTCAAACCCATGCTAAATTGCTCAAACCTCAGGTAAATTTTCAAACCACATAAATTTTCGTTCGGTTTCATCAAACCCATCCTAATTTCGTCAAACCCATGCTAAATATGTCAAACCTCACATAAAATTTCAAACCACATAAATTTTCGTTCGGTTTCATCAAACCCATCCTAATTTCTTCAAACCCATGCTAATTTGCTCAAACCTCAGATAAATTTTCAAACCTCATAAATTTTCGTTCGGATTCATCAAACCCATCCTAATTTCGTCAAACCCATGCTAATTTTGTCAAACCTCACATAAATTTTCAAACCTCACATAAATTTTCGTTCGGTTTCATCAAACCCATCCTAATTTCTTCAAACCCATGCTAAATTGCTCAAACCTCACATAAATTTTCAAACCACAAATTTTCGTTCGGTTTCATCAAACCCATCCTAATTTCATCAAACCCATCCTAATTTCTTCAAACCCATGCTAAATTGCTCAAACCTCAGGTAAATTTTCAAACCACATAAATTTTCGTTCGGTTTCATCAAACCCATCCTAATTTCGTCAAACCCATGCTAAATATGTCAAACCTCACATAAATTTTCAAACCTCACATAAATTTTCGTTCGGTTTCATCAAACCCATCCTAATTTCGTCAAACCCATGCTAAATATGTCAAACCTCACATAAATTTTCAAACCTCACATAAATTTTCGTTTGGTTTCATCAAACCCATCCTAATTTCTTCAAACCCATGCTAAATTGCTCAAACCTCACATAAATTTTCAAACCACATAAATTTTCGTTCGGTTTCATCAAACCCATCCTAATTTCATCAAACCCATCCTAATTTCTTCAAACCCATGCTAAATTGCTCAAACCTCAGGTAAATTTTCAAACCACATAAATTTTCGTTCGGTTTCATCAAACCCATCCTAATTTCTTCAAACCCATGCTAATTTGCTCAAACCTCAGATAAATTTTCAAACCTCATAAATTTTCGTTCGGATTCATCAAACCCATCCTAATTTCATCAAACCCATCCTAATTTCTTCAAACCCATGCTATATTGCTCAAACCTCAGGTAAATTTTCAAACCACATAAATTTTCGTTCGGTTTCATCAAACCCATCCTAATTTCTTCAAACCCATGCTAAATTGCTCAAACCTCACATAAATTTTCAAACCACATAAATTTTCGTTCGGTTTCATCAAACCCATCCTAATTTCTTCAAACCCATGCTAATTTGCTCAAACCTCAGATAAATTTTCAAACCTCATAAATTTTCGTTCGGATTCATCAAACCCATCCTAATTTCATCAAACCCATCCTAATTTCTTCAAACCCATGCTAAATTGCTCAAACCTCAGGTAAATTTTCAAACCACATAAATTTTCGTTCGGTTTCATCAAACCCATCCTAATTTCGTCAAACCCATGCTAAATATGTCAAACCTCACATAAATTTTCAAACCACATAAATTTTCGTTCGGTTTCATCAAACCCATCCTAATTTCTTCAAACCCATGCTAAATTGCTCAAACCTCACATAAATTTTCAAACCACATAAATTTTCGTTCGGTTTCATCAAACCCATCCTAATTTCTTCAAACCCATGCTAATTTGCTCAAACCTCAGATAAATTTTCAAACCTCATAAATTTTCGTTCGGATTCATCAAACCCATCCTAATTTCATCAAACCCATCCTAATTTCTTCAAACCCATGCTAAATTGCTCAAACCTCAGGTAAATTTTCAAACCACATAAATTTTCGTTCGGTTTCATCAAACCCATCCTAATTTCGTCAAACCCATGCTAAATATGTCAAACCTCACATAAATTTTCAAACCACATAAATTTTCGTTCGGTTTCATCAAACCCATCCTAATTTCGTCAAACCCATGCTAAATATGTCAAACCTCACATAAATTTTCAAACCACATAAATTTTCGTTCGGTTTCATCAAACCCATCCTAATTTCTTCAAACCCATGCTAATTTGCTCAAACCTCAGATAAATTTTCAAACCTCATAAATTTTCGTTCGGATTCATCAAACCCATCCTAATTTCGTCAAACCCATGCTAATTTTGTCAAACCTCACATAAATTTTCAAACCTCACATAAATTTTCGTTCGGTTTCATCAAACCCATCCTAATTTCTTCAAACCCATGCTAAATTGCTCAAACCTCACATAAATTTTCAAACCACATAAATTTTCGTTCGGTTTCATCAAACCCATCCTAATTTCATCAAACCCATCCTAATTTCTTCAAACCCATGCTAAATTGCTCAAACCTCAGGTAAATTTTCAAACCACATAAATTTTCGTTCGGTTTCATCAAACCCATCCTAATTTCGTCAAACCCATGCTAAATATGTCAAACCTCACATAAATTTTCAAACCTCACATAAATTTTCGTTCGGTTTCATCAAACCCATCCTAATTTCTTCAAACCCATGCTAAATTGCTCAAACCTCACATAAATTTTCAAACCACATAAATTTTCGTTCGGTTTCATCAAACCCATCCTAATTTCATCAAACCCATCCTAATTTCTTCAAACCCATGCTAAATTGCTCAAACCTCAGGTAAATTTTCAAACCACATAAATTTTCGTTCGGTTTCATCAAACCCATCCTAATTTCGTCAAACCCATGCTAAATATGTCAAACCTCACATAAATTTTCAAACCTCACATAAATTTTCGTTCGGTTTCATCAAACCCATCCTAATTTCGTCAAACCCATGCTAAATATGTCAAACCTCACATAAATTTTCAAACCACATAAATTTTCGTTCGGTTTCATCAAACCCATCCTAATTTCGTCAAACCCATGCTAAATATGTCAAACCTCACATAAATTTTCAAACCACATAAATTTTCGTTCGGTTTCATCAAACCCATCCTAATTTCGTCAAACCCATGCTAAATATGTCAAACCTCACATAAATTTTCAAACCACATAAATTTTCGTTCGGTTTCATCAAACCCATCCTAATTTCGTCAAACCCATGCTAAATATGTCAAACCTCACATAAATTTTCAAACCACATAAATTTTCGTTCGGTTTCATCAAACCCATCCTAATTTCTTCAAACCCATGCTAATTTGCTCAAACCTCAGATAAATTTTCAAACCTCATAAATTTTCGTTCGGATTCATCAAACCCATCCTAATTTCGTCAAACCCATGCTAATTTTGTCAAACCTCACATAAATTTTCAAACCTCACATAAATATTCGTTCGGTTTCATCAAACCCATCCTAATTTCTTCAAACCCATGCTAAATTGCTCAAACCTCACATAAATTTTCAAACCACATAAATTTTCGTTCGGTTTCATCAAACCCATCCTATTTTCATCAAACCCATCCTAATTTCTTCAAACCCATGCTAAATTGCTCAAACCTCAGGTAAATTTTCAAACCACATAAATTTTCGTTCGGTTTCATCAAACCCATCCTAATTTCTTCAAACCCATGCTAAATTGCTCAAACCTCACATAAATTTTCAAACCACATAAATTTTCGTTCGGTTTCATCAAACCCATCCTAATTTCATCAAACCCATCCTAATTTCTTCAAACCCATGCTAAATTGCTCAAACCTCAGGTAAATTTTCAAACCACATAAATTTTCGTTCGGTTTCATCAAACCCATCCTAATTTCTTCAAACCCATGCTAATTTGCTCAAACCTCAGATAAATTTTCAAACCTCATAAATTTTCGTTCGGATTCATCAAACCCATCCTAATTTCATCAAACCCATCCTAATTTCTTCAAACCCATGCTAAATTGCTCAAACCTCAGGTAAATTTTCAAACCACATAAATTTTCGTTCGGTTTCATCAAACCCATCCTAATTTCTTCAAACCCATGCTAAGTTGCTCAAACCTCACATAAATTTTCAAACCACATAAATTTTCGTTCGGTTTCATCAAACCCATCCTAATTTCTTCAAACCCATGCTAATTTGCTCAAACCTCAGATAAATTTTCAAACCTCATAAATTTTCGTTCGGATTCATCAAACCCATCCTAATTTCATCAAACCCATCCTAATTTCTTCAAACCCATGCTAAATTGCTCAAACCTCAGGTAAATTTTCAAACCACATAAATTTTCGTTCGGTTTCATCAAACCCATCCTAATTTCGTCAAACCCATGCTAAATATGTCAAACCTCACATAAATTTTCAAACCACATAAATTTTCGTTCGGTTTCATCAAACCCATCCTAATTTCTTCAAACCCATGCTAAATTGCTCAAACCTCACATAAATTTTCAAACCACATAAATTTTCGTTCGGTTTCATCAAACCCATCCTAATTTCTTCAAACCCATGCTAATTTGCTCAAACCTCAGATAAATTTTCAAACCTCATAAATTTTCGTTCGGATTCATCAAACCCATCCTAATTTCTTCAAACCCATGCTAAATTGCTCAAACCTCACATAAATTTTCAAACCTCATAAATTTTCGTTCGGATTCATCAAACCCATCCTAATTTCATCAAACCCATCCTAATTTCTTCAAACCCATGCTAAATTGCTCAAACCTCAGGTAAATTTTCAAACCACATAAATTTTCGTTCGGTTTCATCAAACCCATCCTAATTTCGTCAAACCCATGCTAAATATGTCAAACCTCACATAAATTTTCAAACCTCACATAAATTTTCGTTCGGTTTCATCAAACCCATCCTAATTTCTTTAAACCCATGCTAAATTGCTCAAACCTCACATAAATTTTCAAACCACATAAATTTTCGTTCGGTTTCATCAAACCCATCCTAATTTCTTTAAACCCATGCTAATTTGCTCAAACCTCAGATAAATTTTCAAACCTCATAAATTTTCGTTCGGATTCATCAAACCCATCCTAATTTCATCAAACCCATCCTAATTTCTTCAAACCCATGCTAAATTGCTCAAACCTCAGGTAAATTTTCAAACCACATAAATTTTCGTTCGGTTTCATCAAACCCATCCTAATTTCGTCAAACCCATGCTAAATATGTCAAACCTCACATAAATTTTCAAACCACATAAATTTTCGTTCGGTTTCATCAAACCCATCCTAATTTCGTCAAACCCATGCTAAATATGTCAAACCTCACATAAATTTTCAAACCACATAAATTTTCGTTCGGTTTCATCAAACCCATCCTAATTTCTTCAAACCCATGCTAATTTGCTCAAACCTCAGATAAATTTTCAAACCTCATAAATTTTCGTTCGGATTCATCAAACCCATCCTAATTTCGTCAAACCCATGCTAATTTTGTCAAACCTCACATAAATTTTCAAACCTCACATAAATTTTCGTTCGTTTTCATCAAACCCATCCTAATTTCTTCAAACCCATGCTAAATTGCTCAAACCTCACATAAATTTTCAAACCACATAAATTTTCGTTCGGTTTCATCAAACCCATCCTAATTTCATCAAACCCATCCTAATTTCTTCAAACCCATGCTAAATTGCTCAAACCTCAGGTAAATTTTCAAACCACATAAATTTTCGTTCGGTTTCATCAAACCCATCCTAATTTCGTCAAACCCATGCTAAATATGTCAAACCTCACATAAATTTTCAAACCTCACATAAATTTTCGTTCGGTTTCATCAAACCCATCCTAATTTCGTCAAACCCATGCTAAATATGTCAAACCTCACATAAATTTTCAAACCACATAAATTTTCGTTCGGTTTCATCAAACCCATCCTAATTTCGTCAAACCCATGCTAAATATGTCAAACCTCACATAAATTTTCAAACCACATAAATTTTCGTTCGGTTTCATCAAACCCATCCTAATTTCTTCAAACCCATGCTAATTTGCTCAAACCTCAGATAAATTTTCAAACCTCATAAATTTTCGTTCGGATTCATCAAACCCATCCTAATTTCGTCAAACCCATGCTAATTTTGTCAAACCTCACATAAATTTTCAAACCTCACATAAATTTTCGTTCGGTTTCATCAAACCCATCCTAATTTCTTCAAACCCATGCTAAATTGCTCAAACCTCACATAAATTTTCAAACCACATAAATTTTCGTTCGGTTTCATCAAACCCATCCTAATTTCATCAAACCCATCCTAATTTCTTCAAACCCATGCTAAATTGCTCAAACCTCAGGTAAATTTTCAAACCACATAAATTTTCGTTCGGTTTCATCAAACCCATCCTAATTTCGTCAAACCCATGCTAAATATGTCAAACCTCACATAAATTTTCAAA